>QANX01000589.1:0-42630 GCA_003254975.1 Ochetophila trinervis | reverse complement strand
AAAAAAAAAAAAAAACGTAATTGCTGTTCTATATTGTTAAATTAAACTGATATAATGATATATATTAAATTTATTTGTAATCCCATTAAGATTGCATTTATTTTTATCCTTTAATGATTTATTAATTTGACATTATTTCACATTTTGATGGAAATTTTTACTTTTTAAATTTTTTGCTCTATTAATTTGATATTATTTCACATTTAACACTTTTAGATGATAATTTATTTGTTTTGTTAGGGTAAATAAGTTTGAAATATGGTACTTTTTAAGATTTCACAGAGAAAAAACACATTATTTAATTATTAAATTTAGTTTTAAGATTAAAAATGTTGTAATTTAAGCTTTTAAATTTTAGTTTGTTGTATTTTTGTCCAATTAGATTTTTTTGACAAACGATGGTTAATGATTCCATTTTACCAATATTAAAACGCAAATTGGTTCAACTTGTTATTTACAAAAAAATATTGGTTCAAACTTGTTGCAATTTAAATTTCTAGCTTTAGAATTTTGCATTTTATTAGAAGTCTATAATTTAACAAGTTTGGCAAAAAAATTAATTATACCAAAATGCAATAAATTTAAATTTAAATATTGAAATCGCAACATTTTAAATTTAAAATTCAAATTATACAATTACCTCAAACTAAAGGTTACTAAATTGCTTCTTCTTTTTTTCTTTTTCTTTTTTCAACTTTTCATCGATGGTCCACGAGGTCATTCATTTACATCATGCAAGCGAAAAAAGTTGCATTTTATGATGAATTATTCCAACCCTGTCAATTCTCTTTCTTTTTTTTTTTTTTTTTTCCTTCTTTCTTACTTTCCTTTTAACCTATGAAAGTATGAACAGAGAAGAAGGTTGGAGTGTAGTGTACATATTCTCAAATCACATCTAAAAAGGCAGCAAAAAAGGGCTTCTTTCACTTTGAGGATTCCTGGCCTTGAAAGATAAAAGACACATTTAGTACGTAGAATAAATGCTGAAGTGGAATAGTTATTCTACAAAATAAACTTTTAAAGTTTGGTACATTTTTAAATTAAGAAAAAGTTATTTCAAAAGAATATATAAGTTTTCAATTAAAAAAATAGATATTCATTATTAATCTAGATAAGCTTTAAATATATCTAAACTATATTTGTAATAATTTTAAATTTAGATGGTTTATAAAATTATCATACAGTAAAAATATATAAATAAAGATAAAAAGTTACTTTTATTAATTTTGACAAATTTAGAAATTTTTTTAAAACAAAAGTAATTATAAAAGCTAAACTTTGAATCTTATTCAAATCACCAAAAATAAAAATAAAAATATTAATTGTTTTTGTTTTTGATTTTGCTTTTATTTTTTTGAACTAGAAAACCAAACGTGCCCAAAAATATTAGTGTTTTGAACTAGTTTGAAAAACGAAAGCCACATTCCAGAAGTGCAATCAATCCACTTGACCACTTTGCCATCCTCGTGTATTTTCTGGCTAAACATGGTTTGTGCATTGGCGAAACAAATAATTATAATTTGTATACGTAGGAAAATTGTGACCTGGTGAGTATTAACTTGGAATTTTTTTAAGTAGAAATGTTTTTATAATAATTAACTTTTTTCTTTTTGTTAGAAGATTTATTTGTATAAAATATTAACTTTATGTGGTATCATTTTTAAATAGTTATGATTTATAGATAAGAATATAGATCTTCAACTTCCTTATAAATAGAGTTATTCTCCAATATGGACCTCCTTATTGTTTTTCATTAGAATTTTTATTAGAATAATACTAGAAGTAATATTTAGTTTACCAAGTTATCAATTAAATATACACGTGTCATTATTGATTGACTTATATTTGATTAAATTTATTTTTTAAAAACTCAGTTATTCATATCTAGGTTATATTAAATTATCAAAAAAAATATCTAGATTATATTAATATGTTAACTAATAAAATAATAACATATATATATTTGATAGATATTTTGGTAGACTAGATAGTACATCTAGTATTACTCTTTTTATTATTAATCATTGAAGTAATATTTAAAGTTGTATTTAGGAATTCTATGACTCTAGTAAAATATTAAACGCATAGAAGAGCAAAGTGAACCATGTATAGACTCATTTTAATTCTAAACACATATTTAAATTTTAGTTTTTGAAGCAATCCAAAAGTCAATAGAGCATGTCTTGAGGGAAAACCAAGATGCTCTCATGTGAGAATTCCTTTATATATTGTAAAGTATACCTGAAAAATTTAAAATGCAGACAGTTACTAATAATAGTTATTAGTGACACATTGTCATTAATTTGTCACTGACGGTCTATATTTTAAAATTGTCAAGTATACATTGCAATAGTCTAACTATATGTATACATATAGGGAGAGAAAGAGAGAGATGATCTAGCTGGTTACTTAACCCACATTATTATACCAAATGATGATGTGGTACAAAAATACTATTTTTTTCACCCACAGGTGATGGATTACCAGTGGTGCTATGTGACATTTTAAGTAATTACATTTAAAGAGTTTACTTTCTTTTAATAGGATTTTAATATTAAAATATAAAATAAAATAAAATGTTCTCAATTAAAATTTATCATATACATTGCAATATCACTAGTGATCATCCCTAGTGGTGAAAATATTAAAACTCTTGTACCACATTATCATATGGTATAGTAACATGAGCTAGATAACTTTCTAGATCATTAATGCTGGCATGTGTGTGTCTATATATATATATAAATTCTAAAATAATAATATCTTTATTTTATTAAAATAAAGACTGTTATTAGTGATGAATCTAAAATTTTTGTCACTGATAATTTATTTTTAGTGATGATAGTTTAAATTTTTCACTAAAAATATAATTTTAGTAACAATATTTATTTTAATAAAATAAAAACATCTTTATTGCATATATATATATATATTACATTTATGTAAAATTATAAATTAGATATTGGATATTTCAATGTTAGATATACCCTCAAAAGTAAAATATGAAATCTTAATTGTTTTTCTTTAAAAAAAAATGAAATTTTTGGTTTAAAGTAATTTTAAATTACCATTACCATTTTAATTTTATTGTAACTTGTTAGCAGATTCATCTATCAACCTTTAAAATTCACTTAATAAAAACAGTAATACAAGAGGAACCAATTGTTTATCCAATTTATTTATCAATTCATATGACAATAGTTTAGTAACTTATACTTAAAATTCATTTATTCACATTTAGTTTATATTATTTTTTAACCAATAATACTATATTGCTAGATACCACAATATTGACAAAATTTATTAACCAAATAATGTATTAATATTTAATTAGTTTATTTTTTTGATTCACTTATCAATTTAAAAGTTCACTTATCCATATTAAAATTATACATATATATATATGTCAACTACTAATATATTAACGTGTATCATTTGATAAATAATTTAATCAATATTTTAATATTTGTAAAATTATTCCTAATAATATATTAACACGTCATTATGTTATGTCAGTTGATAAATAACTCACTGCATGTAGCACTAATGGAAACAAAATACTGTATTGTGGAAGGTGGAAGCTGAAAAACATTGAAAGGGATTAAAAACTCAGTAATATTTATTTTTCATTTACTCAAAATATTTATTTTATGCTTTTAAACCCAAAAGAGTAGTAATTAATTTAAAATAAAAAAATAAAAAACAATTTCCAGTGCTTTACCAAATAAAATAAGCTTTGGAATCTATCATTAGTACTTTCTGCTTGCAATCAATATGAAAAAATTGATATATTTCACGAAATTTTGTGGAAATTTTATTTTTTAGGGAATATAGGTAAGATATTTGGCTAAAAAACAGAATGTAATTTTCATAAATTCTATCCAAAATTTTGATGTTTTTCAAATATTTCTATCAAATTTTTTTTATATTAATTCTTTTACAATTGTTCATAATTTTCAAAGAAAATTTTGAATATCCATGGAGATTTCTGTAGAAATTTTAAAAATATTCATTAATTTTTTTTTATAGAATTTTAAAATTTTTATAGATTTTATAAAATATTAAGAAATAATATTTTTAATATTATATCAATAGATAAAATCAATTCCTTTAAATGATAAGGGTTGGAATACTTAAGTAAGTTTAATAGTGATTCTTTTCAAAAGTTTATAAGAGAACCAACTAAAACTATGAGTGTTTCAGCCCATTCTATGGGTATATATATATATTCAAAATTTCAAATCATTGATAGTGACTATGACTCTAGTGCTGATAACAATATATACTCGGATAAAGTTAGAAATGGTTATAAAAGGTAGTCACAAATTCAACATAAATTGAGTCTACTTATTGGTAAAGAATACTCTCTTACAACACAAGATGTAGATAATAAAAATAGAGAAGATGGGCCATGGACCATGGTGCTATATATAAACTATATACGTAGACAAATATGTATAATGGAAATGTCATAGCAAAAGAAAAAATATTGTTTTATAAATTTTTGATCAATCAGGGTAAAAGTGAATATAATATTTATTTTTTAGATGTTTATGAAATGCCATCAAATATTAACTCATAAATACATTTTCAAACTCAACTATCAAAGGAATAACAGTCATAAACACACCAAATATCATATCCATATCATGGTTATCAGCAATGACAATCACATATAATATTAAATCTATATAATTGACATATTAGCAATTACATGTAAAATTATTAATAAAAATGTCTTTTAATCAATATTTGTCTCGATGCATTGCTAAAAATGAAGATAAAAAATATAATGAAAATTTTCAACCACTAAAAAATTCTACGTAGGATTGAGTCATATTTAATTAATTATATAATTGTATTATTATTCTTATTAATAAATAATTCATCACTTATGATATAATTTTTTATTATAAAAAATATGATTTACAATCAATATTTTTTCAATTATTATATTTAAATTGATAAAATATTTAATAACTAATAATACTTTAAAGTTTTATTAAAAAATTATCTGTATTTTTTTTTATATTTTATCGATATTTTTCTATTTTTGGCTTCCAATATTTCATTTGATATCAATAATTTCATTATTGCTTGCAACAAAAAGTCACTGCTAATTTGACCTCTCATGAAATGAAAAAAAAATAAAAAAAAAACTAAACTCAAACAATTTTTTTTTTCTTTCTTTTTTAACAACCAAAAAGGGCTTCTTAGATAATAAGCTTCTTCTTCTTTTTTTTTTTAAAAAAAAAAAAAAAAAAAAAAAAAAAAAAAAAAAAAGAGAAATGGACTCCCGCACACCTCGAACATTATCGGAGTTGGCACATTACATTCTACCTTTTTTTTCTAGCACTTTACACCCCAAATTTAGAAAATCCTAGTATCTTGCACCCTTTGTTAATTTTTTCACGAGTAAATCTGTCAACTTACCTATTTTTTAAATTTAAAAATATTAAATAGAAATTAAATTTTGTTTTAAAAAAAAAAGACATTTTTAAAAATAATAGAAAAATGTCTTTTTAAAAAAATAAAAAAATGTACTTTTTTTTTATAAAAAAAAGTTAATTAATGTTAATATTTAAAAAAAAAAATAGGTGAATGAACAGATTTACTCCTTAAAAAAAATTAAAAGGGTACAAAGTAACCAAAAAAAAAATTTAGAATACAATGTGCTAGCACTGATGAAGTTCAAACGGCATAGATACCAAATTTTAAATAATAATAATAATAATAATAATATTAAGCTTTTAGATTTTGAAACAGCCACTTCCGAATTTAATTCTTGAATAGCAGGAAACTAACACCTGGTCTGAGCATACTAGCAACTACTAAGATCACAGTGAATACACTGACTAATTTTATTTGCCTGAACCACACTTTCAGACAATCATTGAGGGAGACTTTGCTCAAAGTTGCACCAATGGTTTCATTAGACAATGTTTATAAAAAGCATAAAGTGGAAATCCAAGACTATATATAATGAATAAGTTGCATAAATTTAAAACAGAAGTTAGCATTCTAACTTACCATATTCAGAGATTTACCATATTCTTAACTCTTTTTTTTTTCTCGTCCCTAGCAGTAGTTAGAAATTGCAAGTGACGCAGGACTGAGTTTTCATCAGTTGGTGTAAACAGAGTGAAGTGCAATCAGCCAAAGCTTCAGTAATGTTAATTCCTGAGGCTCAGGACTGTCGGCAGAATAGGCGCCTAAGCTAGAATTATTTCGAGGTTTATCTATAACTCCGTCAATTCAACTCCATTCCATTATTTTTATCTCCAAACATGTTAAAAAAACTACCTCCTTTTTCTACCGGTAGGATGATTACAGGGCAAGAAAAAAGAGAGTTTAGTGGTGCTGAGACTTATTGGTTTTCTGCATCTATGATGTAAGTACAAGTGGCACTTAATGCACTTGCTCTGCGTTGCATCTCGCCCACTATATTATTTAAAATAAAAATAAAAACAGAAAAAAGAACAAGTCCCAACATGAATACACCTTCCTAGATCCTCTTGTCCAAAATGAAACACTAAAAACGGTAAGATATTATCCTATCTTGTTTTACAATTTTTTTATTTTATCAAATTATTGGCAATGCTTTGGAGCCCTTACCACCCCCACAAAACATCAAATCCAAAGGCAATATTGCCAATAAAAATTAAAAAGAGAGAAAAAGACAAACCAACCCTACCACCACTTCACAAGCCAATAATTTAGCTGCATTCGCTACTCCAAAGCTTATGACTCACTCATTTCTCTACTCAGGAAGTACATCTTTTCTCTGGTGGGTGCCATCTTTAATGCATCTTATACCTACTTGACATGAAAGAGTTTATCTTCTTACTGCAATCACCTTGCCTGTAAAATCAAGTGTTTCCTATTGAGGGAACGAAGTGAGTAGTCTTGATTCTGCTTAAAAAGGGTTCACTAATTTACCATAGAGACAACACAAAAAAAGTGCCATTAAGAGGTACTGCTTTCTAACCTACAGATTTCAATAGAGAAGATAATCAACTATGCTATCAGCACCACTTGATGGAATATTACCCAAGTAAATTATTCTCCATGTCCTAGTTTAATCAAATGGCTACTGAACTACTCACACTAGGAACTACCATAGTTGCAAAAGTACGCAAACTGATCTGTTTGCTTGGTAGGCGGAAGCAATTGTGGCAAGCACCACAAAAAAAATTTGAAAGATTATGATTTTGACTACAGATGGAAAATTTAGTAGGATTGCCAAACTTGTATTTCTTCAGTTACTATGAGCAAAAAATCAGTGTAAAGTCGGTGCCTTTTGAGGAGAGAAGAGAAGAGGAATTAGATGAAAGTGGGGAATCCCAAGCTTTGCAAGAGCAAACAGTAAAAGATGACATAAGCTTGTCTCCTGGAGCACCTAGCATAACTAGGTGGGGTCACTGAGTTGAGATAAAAATAAAAAAATAAAATAAAAAATAGAAAAAAATAAAATAAAATTCTAATATCACTCCACATTCTAATACCTTTCTCCATTAATTCCGTCTCCTCACCTTCGATCTAACCCTTCTAACAGTCAGCAGTTAACATTCCGAAGAGCCCCTTCATTCCCTCAACTTCCTTCGATCCTCACCTGAACTGGCAAATTTGAGAAAAAAAAATATGCCTTCCGAGAAAGATGCAGCAACTGAAATAACAGCTAACACACAGCAAAGTAAATTAGTAAATAGCGATGATAATCTCGGAGAAACTGAAGATGGTAATCCAGGAGAATGGCTGAACCTGAGTCTAGGTAGGAATATGCTCTCAACAGCTGGAGACTCGGACTCGCAATTAAGACCTGCTTCTGGCAAGGTATTTTCTTGCAACTTCTGCATGAGGAAGTTCTACTGTTCACAAGCATTAGGTGGTCACCAGAACGCCCACAAGAGAGAGAGAGGTGCAGCCAGAAGATACCAGTCACGCTGGATGATGTCAATGATGGGAGATTTGCCCATCAATACTTCTATGGTTAGGTCATTACGTGCTCGGCCTCATTCGCTTATGCACAAATCAACCAGAGAAGGAACTGCAATTGTAGCAAGATTTAATGATGCCAATACAGGGTTTGAAATGGTGTGGACACCCTTCACACTGGAAGATGCCATGGATTTGATGTGGCCAGGCAGCTTTCGATTGAATCAACAAGTACCAGAGCCGCAATCACAGCCTCTCAAGCTTGAGCTCGACCTAAATCTCCGACTCTGATCCATCCATCTTGTACCCCAGTTGGAATTTTCATTTTACATCTTTTCTATTGGAAGAGGTAACTTGTTCCATTGAGTATAGAACTAACAAAGGTAGAAGGCCTACAATGAAGTGTCAAATACCAGGATGCCTAGAGAAACCAGGGGAAAAAGAAGAAGAAGAAGAAGAAGAGCTACCTAGTTTTTCTCTACCTGTTAAGCATGTAATGCTACAAAATAAAAAATAAAAATAAAAAAAAGTTAAACAATTTTCTACTGTCCACTTATTTCAATCTAATGAGGCAAGCAATAATTTCCAGCGCTATATGTTTCCATGGCATTGAGTTCTTACAGTTTGTTATCTTGTGCTAATTAACAACTTCTAGTTTTCTTCACCATTCATCTATGGTTTAAACAATATTGTAGGTTCCTTCTCTTCTCTTTCTTTTATTTTTCTTCCCCTCATTTCTTTTTCTTAACAGTAACAATATTGTTCTTAAATTTAAGAACTAACCTTATTCTCTACGATTTAACCTAAAGCATAGAAGGCCTTGAGAAAAATAATAGCAAATTACAAAATTTAGAAACTTAGAGATTTTGTGTAAACACCCACACCTCCCACCCCACCAAAAAATAAAATAGAACAAAAAAATGTAGCTCTGAAGAGAAAAAATATCAATTAGAATTTTTAGCCCAGCCAAGAAATTTTGTCTATGTGTTCTGAAATTCATGAACATGTTAATGTGATGTATACCTGGACAATTAAAGTTTAGGTTGTACACAAGCTCAGGTTTGCACCTGGGTTATATTTGATTATACTGAGTTTGCAGATCCATAAGATCCACCAAGAATTGACAAGGATGGACACTAAGCAAGCAAATATTACGCCACAAGAAATTATATGCAACTCTAGTCACCCTAATTGGTGCGTCTATATTGTATCTATTTTTTTTTTCTTTTTTTCTTTTTTTGAATCTGAACTTTTGTTATCCTCCCTAATAGAAATCAAACATGATCACAGAAGATACATGCAGGCACCGAAGTGTACCCTATCTGAAGAAGACTAACTTACCACATAAATAACAAAGAAGCTTTTGAAGAAACATTGAAATATTCATCATCCATATATCATGAATGCCTTTTATTTGTTAGCTGGAACACAAATGTTCAGTCATAATTTATGTCTGCCAAAGAATAATATGCTTAGTTTTACAAATCGATCTCTTAAGGATTTCAATATCTTGATATTACTGAATCTTCAGTTTAGCTTACTACTGCAAAGTATTATCATAAGTTGCAGCTAAGATTTATGTTAGATCACCACAAAAAGGTTATCAACTCGTCACTTTTAAATTTCGGTCATCTAAACTACGATTGTTTTCAAATCCCAGCTAGCTCTTAGGATCTATGGTCCATGTAAATGGGAAAATTATTGAACTACTTTTCTATGATAGGATAAATTCACCATGGTCCCTCTCTCCCCTAGACCAACAGTTCGGCTGGGAAACCATGATTCAAATATAAAAATAAGACATCATAAGCTAGAATTTGTATTATTGAATGTTTTTCTTCTACTTTAGAAAATAACTGCATAGGATCATTCATTACACATGATAGATAAACAAGAAAATGTAAACTTCTGAAAAACCCGTACTGTCTAGGACCATGATAGAGCATCGTCAACAAAGTCAATTTTTACAGCCTCATAAATTACCAGGGACTTTAAGTCTTTGGGTCTTATGCTTGATGATTGGAAGCCTCTGGCTGATTGTGCTGGGATCATTATAGGCAGCAGAATCAGAAGGATACCCTTTCTGCACCATTTGGTTAACCAATTAAAAAAACAGAAAAAGAAACAGATTTTTTATTTTTCATATTATTAACTAAGTTAGAGAAGTAGCAAAAGAAAATAGGAAAGGAAAAATAAAAGCATTAAATAAAACTAATGAGAAACAAGTTAACAATGAGAGATCAAAAACAGGCCCATTATCAATATTTCAGTTAGCTGACTCACCCTATCAAACCTACACCAGCAAAATCTGTCATGAAAGAGAATTAAAAAAATGGCATAAAATAACTATATGCCAGTGCATAGGAAGCAAGCTTACTTTTATGGAGAAACTTTACATTCAAAACTAGATAAAGTCCCTCCAAATTCAAAAATGCTTCGTCATTATTCAGAACACTACACAAACTAAACTAAAGCTATATATTGAACTCCTGGTATTGTCAATGAATAAATTCCACTTGTGATAAAAATAATGATAATTATAATATTTGTAACAAACTTACATTTATTTTCAAATACTTTTTGCGTGAATTAAAAAGTTCAATCCAAATTAAAGCTTCAAAATCCTGATATAAAAGAGTTGTATAATTTAATATCAACTGCCAATTCAGAACCAGAGTAATTGAAAAATTCTCTTAACAATTTTTCCAGTTAAATCTTACCGTAATTTTTTCATTTAAATGTTTAGAATACAAGAAAAGATTTATAATTTCTTTCATGGAAGAATTTTCGAGGTTACATGATGACATGCCAATATTCTAATATCTTAGCAATTTTTACCAATAAAACTAGAAGGTATCTTCTTTATTTTCAACCCTATTTTTCAGTGAACATCCATGTTACGGATGCCTTTGTAGGCAAGGGATACAAGATACGTGGACCTCAACTTTATTTTTAATAAGCATAATTTATTTTCGGAGTATTATTTAGCTTTCCTATTATAAGAGAATATATTTATTATGTAATCTTTTATTTTAGGAGTCTTTTTATTAGCTTTCCTATTCTAAGTGAATAACCTCAATATATAATCTCTATTTAAAAAGAACGTATGTGGAGAAATAAAACCTAAGTAGAATTTTATCAAATCCCACAAAGGTTTGAACTCTCTCTATTCAACGAGTTCAAAGGTTTCAGGCTCCCTTTAACGAGCTTGATTAATTCATCAAAATAGGTCACGGAACTGAAACAAAGGCAGGAATCTCTATTCAAAAGATCACCCTGTGACTCGATCCATAACCCGAGAATATAACAATTTGGTATCAAAGCTCAACACCATGGGTGATCCCAATGCTAGAAAAAATCTGAGAGCTCTTTTCCAAGAAGCACATGCAATAACGGAGGCAAGATTGGCTGAAGCGGAATCACAAATGGAAACGAGGGTCGCACAAATAGAATCTATGTTAGGGGCTCGACTGCAGTAGATATCACAACAACTCTAGGAACTCTTTAATGGTGCCAATAGAAACCGCAACAAGGAATCAGATGGAGGTACGGGTAGTAGTAACTACTACGAAACCCATAATAACAAAACTTATAGTAGAGATGATATGAGGAGAGGGTCTGGAATAATACCACGGTATACGAAGCTTGATTTTTCAACCTTTGAAGGGTCAAAAGATCCCCTGGTCTGGTTACATAAATTGTGAGCAGTTCTTTGCCAATCAACGGACATCTGAAATCGACAAGGTCAATCTGATTGCGTTCCACATGTTGGGAAATGCACAACTATGTATGGTATTATCGAATGGCACAGGAAAAACTAAATCTCATTGGGCAACATTCAAAGAATATTGTACTTTGTGTTTTGGTCCTCCACTGGGCGGCAATCCTCTAGGTGAATTGGTTAACTTGAAGCAGAATAAATCTGTGGAGTACCAGCGCCAATTTCAAGGGTGGTTGGCACGTGCAAATACTGTGACAGTGGATCAACAAGTAGATTTGTTTACTGCAGGGTTAGCAGACTCAATTAGGATTGATGTTGAGATGCAAAATCCTCCAAACCTTGTTCAAGCAATGAACTTTGCACGTGCTTTTGAAAAGCAGCAGTAGTTGACAAGGGTGTCAAGCACGCAACAAGGTCCTTGGCTAAATTCCAACTTGAATTTCAAAAACTCAAATACGGGACTTCCAATTCCCTCTTCTGTTCCTAAAGGCAACTCAGGACAAAGTGCTATTATGGAGGCAAATTCAAGTTCGGGCAGTGCAACTTCTCCTTTCATTAAGAGTTTAACTAGTACGAAGATGGCAAAAAGAACTAAGGGCATGTGCTATAATTGTGATGAACCGTATGTGCCTGGTCACCGATGTAAAAGATTGTTTTGGTTAGAAGTAAGCATATCAAGAAGAGTAGTCAGGCCAAGACGCGACTGTTGAACCAAAAATCTCTTTGCATTGCAGTAAAGGGCAACCAAAATGCACATACCATGCAGTTGGGAGCCATAATGCAGGGGCAACTTTTACTGAGCTTGGTGGACTCAGGAAGCACACATAACTTCATCAGTTCTACAGCAGCCCAGCATCTCGGATAGGCAGTTCAACCTCAATTGGGTTTGAGTGTATCGGTTGCCAATGCGAAAAAGTCTTCAGGAAAGGAGTTTGTTGAGCGGTACAATTTCATGTATTTTATAATGTTTTTATTGCTAACTTTTTTGTTATTCCTTTGGATGGCTTTGATCTTGTTTTAGGGGTAAAATGGCTACAAACATTGGGTCCAATCCTATGGGATTTCGTCTCCCTCACTATGAGCTTTGGGTCGGGAGGGTCACCAATTACTCTTCAGGGGCAACAAACCCCTAATGGAACTCGAGTTCATTTACTAAAGGAACAAACAGAACCATGCAGCCAACTAGACCAACTGCTGGATGAATTTAATGATTTATTTCAAGAACCAACAGGGCTGCCACCTCTTCGAAATTGTGACCACCACATCTGTTTGCAACCAGGTTCTGGTCCGAAAGTGGTACAACCTTGTAGGTATCCACATTTGCAAAAAGGCAAAATTGAAAAGCAGTGTGAACAAATGCTCAAGCAAGGAAGTATTAGGCCAAGTAGATCGCCCTTTTCTTCACCGGTGTTGCTAGTTCGTAAACACGATGGAACATGGCACTTTTGTGTTGATTACAAAAAACTCAATGCTATAACAGTTAAGGATAAGTTTCCAATCACAGTTGTGGAAGAGCTATTAGAAGTACTTCACCAAGCTGGATCTTCAGTCGGGCTACCATCAAGTCCGCATGGATCCACTTGACCTTGAGAAGACGGCATTTCAAACCCATCATGGCCACTTTGAGTTCCTAGTGATACTGTTTGGGTTGACCAACGCACCATCAACCTTCCAAGCTCTTATGAATGATGTATTTCATAAATATTTGTGCAAGTTTGTCCTTGTCTTTTTTGATGACATTTTAGTTTATAGTAAGACATGGGACGATCACTTGCTCCATATTAGAGCAGTATCGAAATTATTGCGTGCTCACCATCTATGTTTGAAGAAATCTAAATGCTCCTTTGGAGAACCCCAAGTAGCATATCTAGGCCATCGGCTGATACAAGCAAAATTCAGGCTGTCACCGATTGGCCTCAACCGCAATCCATTATGGCCTTGTGTGGATTCTTGAGGTTGACCGGTTATTACCGCAAATTCATCCGAGATTATGGTTAGATTGCAGCTTCGTTGACTAGTATGCTCAAGCGTAATTTCATTCAATGGAATGATGCAGCATTGGCTTCTTTTCTTGAACTTAAACGAGTTCTTGCTGCTGCCCCAGTCTTAAAGCTACCAAATTTTGAATATGTACTTGTAGTGGAGTGTGATGCATCAGGCTGTGGTATTGGTGCTGCCCTACAACAGAATGGACATCCTATCACCTTTTTCAGTCGTAAATTGGCTACTAGACCTTTTAAAACTTCCAGCTTATGAAAGAGAATTAATTGGCTAAGACGATACAACGTTGGCATCCTTACTTATGGGGGCGGTCCTTTCTGATCATTACAGCTTGAAGTATTTATTGGAGCAGCAACTAACAGCATCTCCACAACGGCATTGGATCAGCAAACTCATGGGATTTGATTTTAAAGTAGAGTACAAAGCCGGGAATTTGAATAAAGTTGCCGATGCTCTATCCCAACAGACTGATGATATGGGATTTTCATATGCTATAACTCAGCCCCAAGTGTTGTTGTTGGATGCTAAATGGGAGGAGATTAAAGAATCTGAATTCCTACACGAGCTGCAACAAAAAGTGGAGCGCAAGGAATTAGATCATTTTTGGTTGCTGCGCAAGGGTCTCATTCTCTACAAAGACAGAATTCATATGCTGCCAATCTCTCCTTTGATTGCTTTGGTATTGTCAGGTTTTCATGATAATACTCATGAAGGTGTTCAAAAAACCTTGCAGCGGGTGCGCCTAGACTTTTATTGGAAGGGCATGAAATCGATCATTGGGGAGTATATAGTTGCTTGTCCAGTGTGCCAACGTAATAAAATTGACCATTTAAGCCTTGCTGGTTTACTTCAACCTCTTGAGTTGCCTACACAAGTTTGGGCTAACATCTCAATGGATATCATAGATGGATTGCCAAATTGTGGGGTAAGACGGTTTTATTTGTAGTTGTTGAACAGTTCTCTAAATATGCTCACTTTATTCCCATGGCCCATCCATATATTGCAAGTGGTGCATTTACATGGCTTACCTGAATCTGTCATTTGTGATCGCGATGTTGTCTTCACTAGTAATTTTTGGAAAGAGCTTTTTCGCTTGTGTGGCACCAAATTAGCTTTTTCTTCAACTTACTATCTGCAAACTGATGGTCAAACAGAGGTAGTAAATTGGACCTTCTAAATGTTCTTGCGCTGCTTTGTGGGTGAGACTGAAGAAGTGGGTGGATTGGATTCCTAGCAGAATATTGTTATAACACCTCCTTCCACACTGCCCTTCGCACCTCTCCTTTCCACGTTGTTTATGGACATGATCCACCAAGTTTGTTCATACGTTGCTGGTTCCTCTATAGTGGGTGCAGTAGATCGGGCTTTGATTGATCGGCACTTGGTTTTGCACGACATTTGGGCTAAACTTCAATTAGCACAGCAACAGATGAAGGAGTACTTTGATAAGGTCACAAAGATGTTGAGTTTACTCCTGGCTCGCTTGTATGGTTACGTTTGCATCCTTATTGTCAAACGTCAGTTGCAGGAAAGCTTCATCATAAACTCGCCCCAAAGTTTTATGGGCCCTTTCCAGTGTGCCGCAAGATAGGGCAGGTTGCATATCAATTGGAGTTACCCCCCTGATAGTAAACTCTAAGTGTGTTTCATGTTTCTCTTCTCAAGGCTTTTCAAAGAAAGGCTCCTACAGTTCTGCCTACTCTTCCCCCTTTGGAGGATGGACGTGTGGTTCCTATTCCTTGCTCTATTATCCTTTCACATCTCAATCGTAGCACTTGGGAAATTCTCGTACAATGGTGTGGCTTTGATGCTGCTGATGCTACTTGGGAAGATGTGGCTCAGTTTCATACTGCTTATCCAGATTTTGTGCTTGAGTACAAGCTCTTTCTCCAGGAGGGGAGTAATGTTACGAATGCCTTTGTAGGCAAGGGACACAAGAGGCGTGGACCACAAGTTTAGGAATATTTATTTTTAACTAGCATAATTTATTTTAGGAGTATTATTTAGCTTTCCTATTATAAAAGAATATATTTATTATGTAATCTTTTATTCTAGGAGTCTTTTTATTAGCTTTCCTTATTCTAAGTGAATAAACTCAATATGTAATCTCTATTTAAAGAGAAAATATGTGGAGAAATAAAACCTAAGCAGAATTTTATCAAATCCTACATAGGTCTGTACTCTCTCTATTCAACTAGTTCAAAGGTTTCAGGCTCTGTTTAACGAGCTTGATTAACTAATCAAAATAGGTCGTTCTCGGAACCGAAACAAAGGCAGGAATTGTTTTCAGATATAGATTTTCCAATCAATCGCCCTGTGACTCGATCCATACCCCGGAAATATAACAATCCACCACTCGTTTCCTATCCCTCCACACTTCCTAGGCTATACAAAAATTTTACCTTGTGTAGCACCAGAGGAACATCTAGTGCTATCCATCATCCACTAATAACATCTTTCATTTCTTTTTTCCATCTTGGGCTTAATTACTTTGTGAGTTAGGGCCCTCCAGCAAAACCAATTATCATCAGATTCCAAATTGAAAAGCAACAGTTTCATCCTTATTTTGACAAGATCGAAATATAGCATGAACTCAAGCACAGAACACAAACTTACTGCTGATAAAGACTGAAACGTTTCTTCTCTCCAGCAGCTTTCTCGAAGAATTATAGGGTTCGTGTTGTCACCAAATATGCATTGCACACGAGTGTCCCTTAGTCTCATGAGGACTCCATCAACTCTAAGCTGTAAAAACTTGATCAGTAACTAAAAAGAGCAATCAAATTAAGAGAAAGAAGAACGAAAACTATTTCATGTACATCAGATGTTATCTTGGAAATTTGGCAAGATTAGTGATATAATATTTGATTTAGGAAACCAACTCACCCAAAATCGCAGGAGAAGAAACCAACGACTTGGCATAACTCTCTAGAAAATCAAAGGGTGACACAATCAGTCCTCAGTCCTCAACCATATTCAATTTTTTCATGAAACAGATTACAAACCACCCAGAAATAGTCAGGTCGAAGAGTTACCACTTTTACGGTTAGAAGAGAAACTCCATTATCAGCCAATTCATCTTCATACAAGACTACCTGTCAGTTGCAAGAAAAATCATTTATAAACAGTAGGAAATTAACATAGGTACGTATGATATATCCGAACAGCCACACAGGCAATCAATCATGTAGGTAGATGCTTCTAGTTACCATACTAGGTGCCCACCTCATCGTAAAATAGAATAGGCTCTTTTGATGTCAGTGCAACCACATCAATTTTCTCATTGCAGTCCTCCCATTGGAGATTGCAGGTCTCATCAGAGATATCGCCCATTTCCTGCTGACAATATGAAGTTCTCATAATCATTCCATTTTTGCTTTTGCCAAAACCTTCATTTTGACTATATTGCATGATGTAAGAGAGGCTAAAATAAAGGAGTCCACGTCAAGGGAATGGAAACTCATTAAACAAAGAGACAAATGATCATCAGATAGCCAGTCTGTATAAGAAGTCCATCAAACCAAATATGCCATTATCTTATCTAGAATTAAATTGTACTAGGAACTTTGTTGCTTGGACTCAAGTGTCAGTGTTGGGTGTGGGTACATGTCCAAGTGTCAGATCTTCTATTTTTAAAAGATTTTCCACATGTTTGGAGTATCCAACAGCCATACCCCTGTTAGTGCTGAAGTATCTGACAAGGGTATGGTGGGATAAAGTGAGAAGTCCGGATAACATAGCCTAGGAAACAGTTTTTCCGAGAGAGAAAGAAGAGCACATACCTTGTTTGCATCCATCTCAATTGCTTTACTTCCACAATACGGTGTTGTGAATGTATAATCATAATCTAGTATTACCTGCTGGGAGGGTTTGCTGCAATTTATAAAAAGCAAGATCATGAAAATATATCTTTAGAGGTAAACAATGCTTTAATAGTAAACAATTTGACAGAGAAATTCAGACCACACAATTACATTGCATCCCACAAGGGTATATCAAAGACGTAAATTTCTTTACACATAATGCAAATTGATGATGGAAGCCGCTCGAGTAACTTTCTGGTCAGTAAAAGTGCAATCAAATTAAAGATCTCTCAAACTCATAATAAGATGAACAGTAGAGAGATGTAGATGAGATCATATTACTATATTGCTAGAAGAATGCGTTACTTCTAACTCAAGCCAATCATGCCAGTTCAGTGCTACAAAGTTACCCAACATATATAATCGAATTCGAATCTCAAGAGAAGAGGAAACATAAAGGTACATAGCTTACCTTCGGAATTTCCATTTTTCAGCAGCTGGAACTTCAACTGGCGGCAGGGCTTCCTGCTTCCATCCAATTAGGGCATCGAATGCATTAAAATGAATTTTGGTGCCACTATTTATGTGCTTAAGAACCAAACAACTGTCCCCAAATATCATCTCTGGCAAGTGAGATGTCTGAAGCTTTTGTTCCCACCTGCAATCACATCCAAAGAATCAAGAAAATAAATCTTTCAGTAGAAATCAAAAGTTCAGGCCTCCATTCCAGCTTTTGAAGAAACCATTTACCATGAAATTAAATAAATAAATAACTAAAAATCCATGGAGGGATTATAACTCCAGGCATATCATAAGCATTAGCGAAATGGATATCGGTATTGGACTCCTAAACAGAAAATTGAAAATTTGTTTAACATGGCGATGAAAATCAACAATGCTTCACCAAAAAAATAAATAACCTAATATCCAAAGTTACTAAAAATTTGACCAATTTTTCTTCCCAATTACGAAAAACTGTGAGCTGAAATTAAACTATAAAAGATCAAAACGAAGCAAAAATCCTACGCTTGAAAAAGCTACAAAAATGATTTCACATAGTCTATAAAAATAAAAATAAAAAATAAAAATAAAAGCGAGAAATTACTTACAGCGCGAGAGTGGAGGAACTGAGAATTGAGCGCTTGCGAGACTCAACCTCCCAACCATGGATACGTAGGCCACGGCGTCCGTCGGAAAGGAGCTCGGCTCCGGCAGCCTTGAGTTCCTTATCGTCGACCTCTACTTCCATTTTCGGCCACCGTCGGAACTGAATTTGGGTTTTTTCAGAATTCTGATAAATACGGATCGGCGGGACTTGGAAGTCCGAATACCAACTTTCTTACACTTGCCTCTTAACTTCTGCAGGTTCGTTCCCCACCCCAAAGCCCTGAAATTTGGAAATTAGGTTTTTTCCTTTTTCTTCTTTTCCTAATTAAGAAAAATATTAATAACAATGTAACTTTTGGGAAAAAAAAACAAATATATATATATATATATATATGTTTATAATGTTACAATTTTACAATTTTATGTGGAATTTACATTTTTTCTCAACAATTATATTTATAAATTAAAAAATTTAACTTATACATTCATATTATGGAATTAAATTTTTAAATTTAATTTCCTATTCTACACCTCATAAATATTGGATTATAATAAAAAAAAAAGGAAAGAAAGAAATAGTTTTTGTATTTTTTTTTTATACAGTTTTTAGTATTTTTTAGACTCAAAAGTCAAAAGTTTATAAACAAGGGATAACCTAAACAACTTAGCAAAATAATAGAGAACCTGACCTTAAAAAAATAACAAAAAGTTAGAGAACCTGAGCAAACTTACTAGCGAATATTTTTTTTTACTTTTCTAATAAGATTAAACTCAAAGGGTTGACATAAATGTAGGGGTCATTAATTCTATTAATTCCTTAGTTATGCTCATAATTGGATTTTGGATTTTGTACTTTTAACTTTTTTGTATTTTGATCCTTAAACTTAAGCTTTTGTATCAATTATAATTTAATAATAAAAATCATTATAAATATTAGATTACATAAAAATAATAATTTATTAATTATTATATTTTAGTCGGTTCAGTTTGAATATGTTTTATTAGTTTTTATAATCAATCTTTATCGATTTTAAATTTTTTAAATCGATTCAATTATTATAAAATAGCCGATATAAACAAACTGGATTAATTGGTTTTATCAATTAATTGATTTTTGCACACATTTACTCAAAACTACTAAAATTAAAGTATATCAAAAACAAAATTTTAGGAATTAAAGTGCCAAAAATAATTATAAAAAAACTAAAATGCAATTATGAGCATAATTTAGAAACTAATAGAGCTAGAAACCCTTAAAAAATAATTAAGTTAACGGGATAACTATATTTAATCCTTTTTAATTAAGTTACTTTTCATACTTTACCCTCCACAATAAGATACAATATATAATATTGCCCCCTATGATTGCAATTTTTTGTTTTCTCCTTTTCTCATTCAATCTCTCTTAAAAATGAATAAAAGTTACAATACCGATATGGTATATGCCAATCAATATCTCTTAAAAATGAATAAAAGTTACAATACTGATCTGATATATGCCAAAGATACTCCAACGCTCAAGTAAGTTCAAAAAATAAAATAAAAAATATATTTTGTAATTCAAAGAGTTATTCAGGTTTATTTGCATATGTTATCCGTGTGTTTAATAATATATTTTACATTTCAGCTGTCACATCTTACTTATACCTTTGTTGTTTAACGTTTTTATGAATTTATAACTGTTCATTGAATGCTTTTGATGATAATTAATTCTCATTATTACCTTACAATTAATTGTGTTCGGAAAAATTATAAATTAGTGTTTCACCTCCTTTTAGCACGTGTTAGAACACTTCGGAAGTGGCGTTTGAGCTTTCTGGATATGTATTCAAGATGCCTCGGATACTTCTGAAGAAGGCACATGTTCAAAACACCTTGGATAGTTCCGAAGAAAACATGAGTTTAAGGTGTCTCAGATAGTTCCAAAAAAGTCACATGTTCAGAGTATCTCAGAAACCTTCTTCATCCCTTTATGGATCGGACTTTTGGACCACCTAATACGCTTGGAATTTCAGAGTAACTATAAATGTTCAAAACCTTAATCACTCATTCAGAAGACTTATTGTCTTTACTCCCTCATAAGGTTTAGTGTTTTTACTCCATCAAAAAGTTTAGTGTCTTCACTCTCTCAAAATATTTTGTATCTTCAGTCCCTTGAAAAGTTTAGTCTTCACTATTTTAAAAAGTTTAGAGTTTTTATTATTTCAAAAATACAAATATTTGAGCGTACTATGAAAAATACCTATAACTCGGCTTTAGAACACATTCGAAACTACCTTTTAGATATAAAATGATATCCACAATTGAGACTCACTTTTAAAAAAATCCAAAATTAATCTTAAGATATAAAATAGTATTCAACGTCCTAAACTGTTACCATCCTCTTTAGGTCCGGTCATTCTATTTGACAAATGAGTTTGATAAATTTTAGATATACCCAACACGTGTAACTCTGGTTATAAATTGCTTTGTCCTATCTTTTCTTCAAATTTATTATATAAAATTGCATGATTTAACTAAACTTATAGGAAAGTAATAGTTCAGGAAAAAAAAAAAAACAGGAGATTCTTTAGGTAATTGGAGAGGTGGGGAGCACATTTTTTCTGCCCCAGGACGGGATAAAAGCAAGTACCAAGAATATAATTTCCACCTCATATATACTACATATAATAAATTTTTTATATATAAATATACAGTAATGATAAGAAGCGCACCACCTAAACTGCCGCCCACCATGTGAAGAGCGCCAGCCAAAACGTGCGTTTTGGCTTAATGAAACGCACGTTTTGGCTTTTCATATATGCAGAGCGCCTGGGCTGCAAAACGGTGCGTTTTGGCTTGATGAAACGTGCGTTTCATCATCGGGGGAGTCTTCTTCATCTGCAGAGGGGGAGGGGATTTGGGGCTTAGGGCAGCGGCAGCACACCAGCTTTGTCTTCTTCGTCGAGCAGCAGCTTCCGTCGCACAAGCTTCCGTCGAACCATCGCAGCAGCCCAGTCGCACCAGCACCCCGTCGAACCAGGACCCTGTCGCGCCACCGTTGCAGCAGCTTCCGCTTCCGGTCGCCCCAGCAGCTCAGTCGCACCAGCACCCCGTCGCACTAGCACCACCATTGCCGTCGCAGCTTCAGCTTCCAGTCGCCACCGTCTGATTAAAAGGTACGGTTACGGTTCATCGACATTTTTGCTTCCTAATATTTTTATTTTGTTTTCTGTATTGATTGGAATTGGAATTTTTGGTTCATCGACACTGCTTGCCAACTGAGCTGTCCTAATGTGACTAATAATTATGTAATTCATTAGTAATGTAATTCATAATAATAATAATTATTATTTTTATTATTATTTTGTTTGAAGGGGTGAAGGATGATGGTTTAGATGTTAACGTTGTGTATATTATGAATGGAGCTTTAATCGATAAAGTAGTAGCTTTGAAATTTATGACAGAATATAATTTTGTCTATCAATATGTTGGTGCTGGGTAGCTTGGCATGCTTTGCAGTAGTTATAGTGGTTACATTACTTGATTAGTAGCAATTTATAATATCAATTGGTGCTGGGTAGCTTGGCATGCTTTGCAGTAGTTATAGTGCTGGGTAGTCTTACTTATGTGACAAAAACCAATTAAACTCTCTCTCCATTTTATAATATCAAGAAAAACCATGTCCATATATCCAATTATCCATTTGAATTTATGCAAATAAACCAATTATATTGACATGAGTAGGCTTTATTTAATCGCAATTATTGCATGCCCAAAGAAAATACTTTATTTAATTTTTTTTTTTGGTAATTCTTTATTTGAATTTGTTGATAAGCATTATCTACATATATAGTTATAGTGGTTACATTACTTGATTAGTAGCAATTTGGCGTGCCTTAAAATCAAGTTTCATATATTTATTGCAAATATTTTTTTTTTGTTTGCCATATTTATTTAGTTTTGTTATTCTGTTTGGGGGTTTTTATTATTATATACTGTTTTGAATAGCCTATAGGAGATAATTAATTAGTACCTTTTAATTAGCCGAAGGAGGGTTTGGAAGATTAGGCATTTTTTATCGTGGCCTTCAACATGTCTGAAATAAACATGTCTGACGACACCGTTGCACAATCTTATACTCCACAAGTTGTAGAGGGGAAAAAACCAGTGCTTAAACAAGAATTTTCATCAATTGAAGAGGCTTTCAACTTTTACAACGAATATGCAAGAGAATGTGGATTTAGTGCAAGAATGAGTAACAGTAAGAAAAGAAAAGGAACAAATGAGTTAATATGGAAACAATTTGTTTGCTTTAAAGAGGGACAAAGAAATGGCTTTTATGAAAAGAATACAAAATATTCAACAAGACCTTGATGCAGAATTGTTAATTGAATTATTCTATGGTGAGAGAGAAAAAAATCCATCCTTCTACTTTAACTTTGAAGTAGATGAAGAAAGTCGGCTTGTTAGATGCTTCTGGGCTGATCCTTTTTCAAGAAGATCATATCATTTCTTTGGTGATGTAGTTGTGTTTGACACAACTTACAACACTAACAAATATGATATGATATTTGCTCCATTGGCAGGAGTAAACCATCATGGTCAAACCATAATTTTTGGATGTGCTTTGTTGAGTGGTGAGAAAACTGAGTCTTTCATTTGGTTATTCAATCAATTGTTGGAAGCTATGCCTAGAGATGCACCTCAAGTGATTATTACGGATCAAGATCCTGCTATGACCAAAGCTATTGCTCAAGTTCTACCATCAACTTGTCATCGGTATTGTATGTGGCACATTTTGAATAAGTTTTCAGAAAAGATGGATGCAATAGTTTATCGGGACAACTATAATTTGTTCAAAAGTGTCATTTTCAACTCTGAGACTACCGAAGAATTTGAAACTAATTGGGCAGATTTGTTGACAAAAACTCATCAAGAAGATAATGCATGGTTGCGTCAAATGTTTGAAATCCGCAGCACGTGGATTCCTGCTTATTTTAATCATATGTTTAGTGCTGGAATGTTGAGTAGTCAAAGAGCAGAAAGTTCACATGCATTTTTCAAGAAATATATTTCAAACAATAACTCACTGATGGAATTTATTATACGTTTTAACAGAGCTGTTAATCATCAAAGACATGATGAGTTAGTTGCAGATCATATTGATGTGAATGAACGGCCAATGTTGAAATCTGTGTGCTCGATGGAGTTACAAATGGTGAAAATATACACAAAAAGAAACTTTTTAATTTTTCAAGGTGAGATGTTTGAAAGTGGTGCTTATTTCTTAAGTACCACATTGGAAGATGATGAGTCCATCCTATATACTGTGCAGAAGGCCATTGAAGGTTGTTCATCAAAAAGTAGAAAGCTTACGTATGATAAGAATTCAGACTTTGTGTCATGCAGTTGTAGGCTATTCAATTTTAAAGGAATTCCATGTAGGCATATGCTTGTGTTTTTCCGTGTCAAACAGGTCCTACTTTTACCAAACAAATACATTCTTAGTCGATGGACAAAAAGAGCAAAGGTTGGTGAAGTGTGGGATATCGATGGTCAAAAATTGAATGACGATGATGATATGCCATTGGTGACTAGGCATGCAACTTTATCTCGATCTTGTTCTTCTTTGGTCGATGATGCATCTCTCACTCTCGAGGGAACTAAGTTCATTTTGAATGAAATTGAATTGTTACATGCTAAAGTTAAGGATATAAATGGTGATAAAAATGCAGTGCCAAATTCAAATAGCAAAAGAAGTACAAAAGAGGTTCAAAGTATTAATAATCCATTACATGTGAGATCGAAAGGATGTGGAAGGCGAATTAAATCTTCGAAAGAGATAGAAATTGCAACATCAAGACTTTGTCGCGGATGTGGACTTCGTGGGCAGCAACACGACAAAAGAAATTGTCCTCGGTTGCAAGATAGGTAATTTTATTATTTTGTTCATCGACATTTTTTATTAATAACATATCATGTTCAATTGATATCATGTAATTTTGCATTATACTTAGTTTTGGAAATCCTATCCAATAGAAGTTTCTTTCAATTGATATAATGTTTATTACTATTTTTGTTTTTTTTTTTTATATTGATTGATATTTGCAAAGGTTGATATATTTTTCATGGTTGGTATATATAGATCGCATTTATATGATCAAGTCAACAATTCTCATTCGCCAAGTGAAGAAGAAGAATTAACTTCACAAGCTGGTATTTTTTTTAAACTATAGACGAATGGTTGTACATTAATTTGGTTGGTATTTTTTTACTAATTTTTTACAAATTTGAATTTGTATAATTTGATTTAATTGTAGGATCAAATTTACATGGACAAGCTAAATGATTTCCTTTGATATGTGCGATGAGGAATTTGATAAGATTAAATGCAAATGATGGAAGGATGGTGAATCTTCCAATTGAGGAGGTGACTCGGTGTAGAGCTACTGTTTTTGTGTGTTACTGTGTTTCTTTTTCCAATTGTCCTCGCATTTTATTTTTTTTAGGCCATGTCAAGGTGCAGTCAACCAATACCTTGCAGTGCGTTCAACAATGATGGTTCAATTTATGCGTACTCAGTATGTCTTTGCTTCATGTTCTTAATCCTAGTTTGACAGTTTTAGAATTGTTTGTCTATGCTTTCTTCTGCCATATTTAATTTCCTCATTTGAAGACAGTTTCTACTCACTTGCAAAGCATGTTAAAACATCAGCATATGGGTATACTTTTCAATTCTCTCTCAAAAATCAGTATCTTTATAAACATGAGAAGTATATGGTATTAACTCTCTCAAAAAAAAAAATGAGAAATATCTTGTAGTAAAATGTGAATAAGTTACTCGGACTTTCATATTGTAGAATGAGATGTGAAAACTCTTCCATCATCTCTGTATTCCTTGTATGATATGGAAAATTCTCTTCCATGTTGTATTATTATTGTTGCCAAACTTTAATGGTGATAGGATTTAATCTGTGGTTAGACTTTGCTATTTTAGGACTTGATCTTATGTAGATAGGATTATATATTCCTGTTCTTTTCATTTGTGTGTGTGAGTATGGCTAAGTTGGAGTCTTCAACTTCTCTATAGGTGTGTTACGACTGGAGTAAGGGTGCAGAAAATCACCATCCAGCAACTGCAAAGAACTATATTTTCATGCACTTGCCACAGGTACCCTTTTTGTATATTATTTAAAAATTATTTGTAGCTTATTTTTATCTGGACGCCATCGTGAGAAGCCCAACCATATATTTCTGTTTCTGGGATGCAGGAAGCCGAGGTTAAAGGCAAGCCAAGAGTCGGTACCAGTGGGAGAAAATGAAGTTGATTGTTTTGGTATTACCAGTAAATTTTGTTTTATTATTCGTGTGTATATAATGGATAGAAATTGTTTCCTCTTTGCTAGTTAGTGAGAGATTAATAGGACTAGGGTTCTTGTTCTTTGATAGAAACTTTAGGCAAATGGACTCCTTGGTCATTGTATTTGTATCCCCACGAGATGTGTTTCGCCACCAAGTTTCATGTTTCACTACTTTTTGTCATTACATCAAGCTGTGTCATGTGCATAGAGCCCATTTGATTTACGACTCAACGCTCTGTTTCTTAAATTCATATTTCTCTGCAAAATATTTTGTTAAGTTATAATGTTTTGAGAAAGTTGCTGATATGCTACTAAGAGAATGTGATCTTATTAGAAAATCTTTCCTTGGGGGTTATACTAACTTTAATAGAGAAACTAAATGCTGTGTTTGGAACTTGGATATTAGGAAGGAAAAGGAAAACACTATTTTGCGTTTTTTCCCTCNTTTTTCAATTATTTTATCATTGCTTTCAAATTTCAATTAACATTAATGAAAATATGTTATGAATAAATAATTATAATTTGAAAAAAATGCTTTAATATTTTATAAAAATTTATAATATTTTTAAAATTTTATAAAAAATTAATGGATATTTTTAATATTCCATAAAAAATTTTAATGATATTTCAAATTTTTTATTGATATTTTGAAAATTTCCATAGAAATGATAAAAATTTTGACCAAATTATAAATTAATTAACATGAAATTTTTGATAAAAATATTGCAGAAATTTTAAAAATTTCGATAAAAATTATAGAAATTTCATTTTTTTAAACTAAAATATTGTTTCTGTTTTTTTCGATTTTTTCAACCATACCTACAATACAATGTGCTAGCAATGTAGTACTGTTAATTTTGTTGACCTCCAGTGGGCCTGAGGTTTATCCTAAATACATAATGCTACTAGACGTGGCAATTCGTGTTTATATCTGTATCAACTCATTTATATAAAATTCATCCAAAAAAATTCCGTTAGTAATAATTTGCTAAATTAAATTGCAGAAGAGTATAAACAACTTTGTAAAAAACTTATTAGATTTTAAAATTGTCTAGAAAAGCCTTAGATGGTTCGGGGCCTTTCTCCATACACTAATATCGAACAAAGAGAAATAATATCGGAGTTTCGATATGGATTATCAAAATTAATAATTTTGCCTATTTTAACTGTTTATTTAAAATTTTATTTCTAAATGCCATTATCTTCAACTTTTTAATACCTATATTCTTACAAACCGATGTAGGATAATTTTATCTTTTAATTCCGTTTCTATCTAATTAACCATTCTAAACACTATAAATTTAACTAAAAAAATAAAATATTCATTTGGATATTTTTATTAATCTCTCCAAACTTCACTTTCTTCACCACCTGTGCTACGTTTGGAAAATAATAATAATAATAATAATAATAATAATAGTAAACTACTTGGATAAGATCGATGGAAGAGCATTTGCAGTTCACCACAAGTATCAAAATACAATTTTTTCCATATTCTCCATTAAAAAAAGGAAACAAGATAGTTCCTAATACCGAAAATGATCGCAAATCCAATACAAAGATAGTGCCGAATCTCCAAAGTCAGACTCGTAAAATCATTTGCAGAGTTCAAAGCAGTAGTAACATACGATACAACCTGTTAGAGTATTTGATGTGCAGTAAAGTCAAGGACTTCAGAACTCAAAGCTACATGACAGATATGCATTGCATGCAACGTCAAAGAGTGGTAAAGAGTCGGTTAGTTATTGTTATAACTAATCAAAGTTTCAGGTGAGGCTTTAGTCTGTATAATTACTATAATAGCCTTTGTATTAATCAATATATATCATGATTAACTTGAGTTGTATCAAAGATAATGAAATGAAACCAGCTTTACTTTTTCTTTCACTCTCTGTTTTCCTCAACTTCTTCTTTCTTCTGTTTCTTTCTTGTTCATAAATTCAAAATTATATTTCCGCATCTTGAATTATCACATGGTATCAGAGCTTAACAACTACAACAATGGCAAGTGAATTACAGTGTAATCGTCAAGCTCCAAAGACGCAAAATACTGGTTCGATAATCTCTCAACTAGCTATGGATCTGGTAAGCAAAAGTTTGATTACAACTTCGCCATTTCCGAGTTCAATTCTGCAATTAGATTCTGGAAACTTCTTAATTTGGAAAACACAAGTTCTTGCTTTGCTCCGAGGGCACAAATTGGATAAATATGTGCTTAAGGAAGAGCCTCTGTTTATGGAGGATATAATAGCCCTAAATTGTGAAGTTGATGAAGAAATTCTAAAAGGTTTTTCCTCTGAGCAACAAATTTGGATTCTACAAGATCAACTTCTTATTGGATGGATTGTAACAGCAATATCTAGATCAATTGCTGGATTGGTTATTGGTTTAAAAACATCCAGACGTATATGGAGAGTTCTTGAGCTTAATTTTGCTTCCAAGTCCAAAATGAATCTGCTACAAATGAGGATTCAACTTCAGAATACTAAGAAAGGTTCTATGAGCATTTCAAATTACTATTTGAAAATGAAGAACATAGCTGATCAACTAATAACCGGAGGTGGATTTGTGAGTGAAGAAGATCTTGTCTCGTACGTTCTAGGAGGTCTTGGAGCTGAATACGAGATGCTCATCATAAATCTAACAACACAACCTGTTTTACCTGGTCTTGAAGAGGTAAAACAACATTTACTCTATTATGAACATAGACTTGAGACAAGTAATACTTCTGTAGTTGTTGATCTTAGTTCTCAATTTAGTAATTCTGTGAATCTGGTGAACTCTAGTACTTATTTTGATAATGTGAGTGGACAAAATAATTGCATAAAGGATGGTTTGTATACTGCTAATGGTGATACATTGAACTCAGCCAATACACCCGTGGACTTTAATTCCAAGCATGCTTTTAACACTGTTCAGGCACTTTCTGCTATGAACTATAGAGATTCACATGCTAGTAATCCAAATGGTCATGAATTCAAATATTTTCATAAGAATTCTATGCCTCAAATACCATATGTGGAGAATACTAATGGTGATAAAAGTAAGTTCCATGGTAGAGGAAAAGGAAAGTTTGGCAGACCTCAATGTCAAATTTGTAAGAAAATGGGGCATATAGCTGAGATTTGTTATTTTTGCTTTGGAAATCCTATTAATCCAATAACAAATCCAGGATCTACCTCTCAATCTCCTATGGGAAATATGGTTCAATATTCAGGCTATGGTATACCTCAGTCTTTTCGAATGCACTATGGACCATATGGTCAGCACTTTGGTCCACAAGTTGGGTTCAATGGTTCCAATATAACTTCCACACCTACTGGCTTTGGTCATTCTCAGTCAAATGCAATAGTTAGACCAAGTAATGCAAGTCAAGCATTGTTTGCTGCCTTTCCAGCTATAGGTCCAATTCATTCTTCGGATGCTTAAACTATTAATCCAATAGCTTCGTTTTCTCAATATACTTATGGATCTAGTGACTTATATCCAAGCTCAAATTTTCTGCCCTCAAACTACATCACTCCGATTCTAGTAGGAGATCTTAGCTGGTATCTTGATAGTGGGGCAACAAATCATGTTGCTTCAACCAACTCCGGCCTACTTCAGCATACCAATTATAATGGTAAGGGTGAGTTACTTGTTGGCAACGGTTTAGGAATACAAATTACCGGTGTTGGTCACACAGTTCTTAAGAATGCTTTTGGTTATTCTCTGATGCTAAAAGACATTTTGATTGTACCAACAATAGCTAAGAATTTTCTTAGCATTTCTAAACTCATTCAAGATAATAATGTTGTGATTGAGTTTTCAACTAATGTGTGCCATATTAAGGAAAACCAGCTGAGAGCAGTGGTTTTTAAAGGGGTTCTTGAAGGAGGTCTTTACAAGTTGCATGTTCCAGCTTGGTCTAACTCAGTCCTCAGTTTGTCTTCATGTTGGCAAGTTCATTTCAACACCACCAATGGTTTCAGACTTGGCTCTAGATGCTCATGCTCATTGGGAGTGCTCCTCTAATCAACCGGCTGCTAGTGTTACAACTTCAGATTTGTACTTAGATGATTTGTCAAAAAATCTAGTTGCTGTTAATACTTCTTCTACTTGTACAAATAAGTTGTCTCCATCTCTGGAAACATCCACAACTTTGCCAGTTAATAAAATGTCTAAGACAAATGCTGACATTCTTCAAAGGAGATTGGGACACACGTCTCTTCCGGTTTTAAGAAAAGTTGCTCAACTTTGTATTTCTCAGTTTGATAATAAAGCTACAACTTTTGACTTGTCTTTTTGTGATGCTTGTAAGCTTGGAAAGCAACATTGGGACCATTTTTCACCAATTGCTACAAAAACAGCAGCTCCATTAGAATTAATTCATTCAAATTTATGGGGTCCATCTCCAACAATTTCAAAGGAAGGATATAAATACTATATCCATTTTGTTGATGACTATACTAGATATACCTGGATTTATCCTTTGAAGACAAAGTCATAAACTTTGAATGTGTTCATGTTGTTTCATAAAATGGTGGAGACACAATTCTCAACTAAACTTAAAAGCCTTCAATCGGACTGGAGAGGTGAGTATCGAAGCTCTGTGTCTTACTTAAAGCAACATGGCATTCTTTTCAGACATTCTTGCCCATATACACATTACCAAAAAGGTAGAGCTTAGAGAAAGCACAGGAGTATTGTTGAAACTGGTCTCAGTTTACTTGCACAAGCACACATGACCTTAGCTTTCTGGTGGGAAGCTTTCAGCACGGCTATTTTTATTATCAATCGACTTCCTACTATGGTTTTGAACTATTTGAGTCCTTTCCACAAACTATTTGGCAGAGTTCCTGAATATGAGAGGTTGAAGACTTTTGGATGTTCATGCTTTCCTTATTTGAGGCCTTTTCATAAGCAGAAGGTACACTTTCATACCTCCAAGTGTGTTTTTCTTGGTTATGCTGAAAAGTATAAAGGTTATAAATGTCTACATCCATCAGGTAAAGTTTATATATCAAATAGTGTGGTGTTTAATGAAGAGGAATTCCCTTTTCTCACTGGCTTCACAACTCCAACAGATGTGTTAATCCCAACAGAGGTTAATCAGTACTCCTATGTTCCTTTAAATGTTGTGACATGTTCTCCAAAAGTTGATTCATTGAATGCCACAAGTCAGACTTCATCTGCTAAGATAATATCATCTGGACATGAGTCATCATCTTCGGCCATAAGCAAATATCAACAAAATGACTCAAATTTCACCTTATCTTGAGCTGAGTTCTTCAGGATCGACTTCTACTGATTCAAGTTCTTCAAGTCAGAACATTGTTGCTGTTTCTATTCATTCGGATATTGCTTCTTTGTCTCATCTACCTACTGAGAACAAGGTTCCTTTGAATGCTTCAGAAAGACATATTACTATTGATTTACCTATTCATCAAAATGCTCATTCTATGACTACAAGATCAAAGAGTGGCATTGTTAAACCAAGGGTTTACCAAGCTGAAGCACCTCCAAATATAGCTTCTTCTCCACCGGATCTTGGCACTATGTTCACTTCAGAACCTAAAATGGCCAAACTTGCTCTTCAACATCCAAAATGGAAGGCTGCTATGGATTTGGAGTACAATGCTCTCATGAAGACAGGTTTGTGGACTTTAGTCCCTTATACCCCGAACTTCAATGTGGTAGGGAATAAATGGGTCTATAGAGTCAAATACAAAGTTGATGGCTCTGTGGAAAGGTGCAAAGCAAGGCTTGTTGCTAAAGGTTTTCATCAAAAGTCTAGCTTTGATTACTTTGAGACATTTAGTCTAGTTGTCAAGCCTTCTACAATAAGAGCTATTCTTACTTTAGCTCTTACTTTTGACTGGCCTATAAGGCAGCTTGACTTTAATAATGCTTTTCTGAATGGTACTTTTCAAGAAGCAGTTTATATGACACAACCTGAGGGTTATTTGAACAAGGAGGATCCTACCTATGTTTGCAAGCTCAAGAAAGTATTATATGGTTTAAAACAAGCTCCAAGAGCTTGGTATTATAAACTAAAATCTGCTTTATTGTCTCGTGGTTTTGTTGGATCTGTGGCTGATAGCTCTTTGTTCATTTTGAAAAACAAGGGCATTCATTGCTTTGTTCTTGTTTATGTTGATGACTTGGTGATTACATGATCAAATTCTGAGTTTGTTTCTACTTTAATTTATGAATTAAATAGTGAGTTCTCTCTTAAATATTTGGGGAATCTTAGTTATTTTTTGGGAATTGAAGTCAACAGAAATGCAATCGGATTTCAGTTATCTCAAAAGAAATATGTTCGAGATTTGTCGATAAAAACCAAAATGAATGAAGCCAGAAGTTACTCAACACCCATGTTGACTGGAAGGCAGCTATTTATTCATGATGGGGACATTCTAAAATAGCCAGAAGAGTATAGAAGCATTGTAGGTGCTTTACAATATCTTACCATTACAAGACCTGATATTACCTTTGATGTGAACAAGTTGTGTCAGTTTGTTCATTCTCCTCGAACAAGTCATTGGGAGGCTTGTAAAAGACTTCTTAGGTACTAAAAGGTACATCTGACTTGGGTTTGAGTTTGAAAAAGCCGGATCAAGAAAGGCTGATATTTTATGGTTTTACTGATAGTGATTGGGCATGTAATCTAGATGATAGAAGGTCTTGCAGTGGCTATTGTATATTTTTGGGACCTAATTTAATTTCATGGAGTAGTAGGAAGCAATCTGTGGTGGCACGGTCAAACACATAAGCTGAATACAGATCACTTGCCACAATAACAACAGAGATGAGCTGGTTACTTGAGCTTACAAAAGAACTTGGATTGGTTCTCAAACCACCTATTATATGGTGTGATAACCTGGGAGCAGTAGCTTTGGCTTATAATCAGGTTTTGCATTCAAGAACTAAACATGTTGAGATAGATATTCATTATGTTCGAGATAAAGTTCTTAATCGAACAATGAAAATCCGATATGTACCAACTGAGGAATAAACAACAAATATTTTTACTAAAGCTTTGGGCACAACAAGGTTTGTTTACTTACGTTCAAAATTAAGCATCAACCCTAGGTTTACTCACAGCTAAGGAGTGCTTGAATTAAAAGAGGATGTTAGAGTATTTGATGTGCAGTAAAATCAAGCACTTCATAACTCAAAGCTACATGACAGATATGCATTGCATGCCACGTCAAATCGTGGTAAAGAGTTGGTTAGTTATTGTTATAACTAATCAAAGTTTCAGTTGAGGCTTTAGTCTGTATAATTACTATAATAGCCTTTGTATTAATCAATATATATATATATATATATATATATCATGATTAACTTGAGTTGTACTGTATTGAAGATAATGAAATGAAACTAGCTTTACCTTTTCTTTCACTCTCTATTTTCCTCTGTTTCTTCTTTCTTCTGTTTCTTTCTTGTTCATTGATTCAAGATTANAAAAAAAAAAAAAAAAAAAAAAAAAAAAAAAAAAAAAAGCACTTCTCTAACTTAGGAAAATTAAGTAAAATCAAAATATAAAAAATTAGGAAGTTTTAGGATAGAGACAAGAAAAAAGAATATGATCATGTGTGAATGTTTGTAAAGAAAGAAAGAGTTGGAATTGTTTATACCCGTCTGATAAATGGATATCCGGGAACACCCTTTCCGGGGTAATTTTTTTTTTTTTGTCAGATTTTTTTTTTTTTTGTCAGATATGACAGAGATATTAGAATGTAAATACGTGAATTGTCTATAATTATAGATACTCACTTACAAATATATATTTGTATCAATAATAGGACTGTATTTTGTTACTGACTTTTGTAAGGAAACTTTTAGGCACACTTTCTCCATAATACTTTAGTCGGCCTATTAGATTGAAAAACTCAATATTTTCTGAAAGCTTAGTTAGCTTACTTCTAATTTATAAATAGAGATGAGTCATGTAAATAGTATATCATTGTTGTCTATATAAGACAGTATGATATAGGTGCTAGGGTTATTACAACAATAAAATTTATGTGTATATCACGGCTAAAATTTACTATGAGAATGGAAAATGGATGGGAGATTATTGTGTTCATTGGTACTATTTATATTTTACAGGTAAAGAAAGAAAGTGATATATATCATCATTAATATACTAAGGTAAGTACCTTAACTATTATATGTATAAAGATAAATACCTTAACTGTACGAAAGCAAGTACCTTAACTATTATATGTAGGAAAGTAAATAGTAAATACCTTAACTATTATATTTAGATTGTGAAAATGTATAGATCTTGCAATATACATGCTAGTCTATCTAATCGTGTTTTTTTCATTTTAGCATGTTAGTATGATTGAAATCTAACAAGAGATGACCAAGAAAGTGGGTTTTGCATAAATTGATAAAAACATCAAAATTTGATATGAAAATGAATATTTTATTGTTTTTAGTTAAAATTATAGATGTTAAAAAAAATAAAATTAAAAGATAAAATTATACTCGATTGGTTTGTTAGAATGCGTGTATACAAAAGTTATAAACGAAGGCATTTTAGGTTAAATAAATTAATAAACAGTTAAAATGAGCAAAACTATATAATTTTAAAATTGATGGCTCATTTCTTCAACAATTATCACGCATGGACATCCGCACGAATAATCCAATAATATCTCATGGAGAAAAAAATTGGATGGGACTTCAATGAACCTTTTTTTTTATTTTTCAATATTCATTTGTAAAGTCCAGATGATTACATATAAATGAGAGACGTCTTGATCCATCCCCAAGTAATTTCTCCATGGAAAAGATACGTCTTGACTTTCAATTGGACCCACAAGCCTCATTTTCCTTATGCTTGCCGTGATTGAATAATATCAAATGCCAGCCATTTAATTTACTACTTAATTTGTTCTAAAAACAGTTCACAGATTTTTCAATTTTTCTTATAATTAATTCATTATTAATCATATAAATTGAATATTCTAAGCCTTCCGTCCATATATAAAAATACTAACGGGTCCAATACGGTGAGTTTATGTCATTTCCTGTCTATTTAAAAGAAATTAAGAATATATGACTGAAGGAGAAGGTTAGTCAATACATGTTGAGCTGGATTTACAGAAATAAACAAGACCAATAAAGTTTGATTCAGTCAAAATATATGACCAAATAATTTTTATTTTAAAATATGATAATAATTTTGTTCTTTTCGTTATAAAATCCTGAGCTTGTTAAAAAAGTTAATAATAAAAAATTAAAAAAATTAATAAAAGTTACCACTTACAACCCTCTCAAGTCTTAAGTTGTAATTACAACTATTAAAGTCATTTGAAAGAGATTATATTGAATTAGACTCAGTTATTTTATATATAATTTAATTTAATTGGATAAAGTTTAAAATAATTCAGTTCAGTCCAAACTATAATCTATACAATAAATAGGCTTATAATGTTGAGCATGATATGCTCCACCCACACTTTAAGACTTGGATGTTATGGGTTAGAAACATATTTTTCTGAATTTTATTAATTTCATAATAAAAAAATTGTATATATGTTGCACCTATTAATTATTATATTTTATGATTCAAATTTCAAAGTTGGATTAGTTAACTCAATAGATGTGAATGCGGTTCTATAAAACTAGAAAACAATATATAAAATATTTAAAAAAAAAACTTTAATTTTTAAGCTAAAGTCAATCAATGTAGAAATGGACATATACATGCATAAATTTTAAAGCAGATAATTAAGATGGCTTAACTTTCTTTCTTTCTTCGTCTTTTTTTTTTTTTTTGATGAAATTGGATGATCACTTGACTTGCTTTTGATTGATTAAAGTTATTTACTTGACTTACTTTTCACTAAAAAACCATATTTTTATATATATTTTCTTTTTTGGCTACGTGCGCGCGGGCACACACACACACACATATATATATAACGGGCCTGCAAACAGAAGAGAGAAATCATATGTGAGATTATTTTGGTCGGAGAAGTCATGGGTATCTTTTAAGCTCTTCGTTGTCTGATGCTGATTCTCCTCCTCTTCAATACTTTCAATCATCCTTTGGTTTATGCAGGTTTGTACAATTTTTATGTGTTATGATTTTCTGATGTATTTAGAAAATAGCTCAACATTAATTAATTAGGAAGGAAAAACATTACATAATTAAAAAAAAAAAAAGGGATAAACTAAAGGCTTTTGTGTGGTTATGAATTAATTAAAACCTATTATCTAAGTTTTTAAAAAATATATATTTGTTAAAGGAATAGTTTCAATCATCATTTGGTTTATGAAGGTTTGTACAAATTTAATGCTTATAAATTTATGATATATTGAGAATGTAGTTCTATGAGTTTGATTTTGATTATTTTAGTAAAAACCCTTTGTGGTGATCAAATATTAGCTGAAACATTAATTGATTATAATAACTAATAAGAAAGAATCACAAAAAATAAAATAAACTCTTCTGAAGGAACAGTACTTTTGTGTTTTCAGTTTATTTTTTTAGTGTATACGGTTAAATAAACTCTTTGTTATGTTAAAAATTATTTAAAAGTCTGTTTTTTTTAGGTTCAAATTTTTGCATTTTTTAAATTTCGTACATGTGTTTATATTTAATTTAAAGGCTGCATGCATATGTATAGGGCTCGGACAAATAGGTTTGCACAATTCAATTTCTAGTAGAACAGTGATATTGCGAATATGTACTTCAATTTTTCTTATTTCTTGTTGGATATATGTGTTTATATATAAATTTTGAATGTCAAACTTGCAACAAGATTTAATATTATAGAAAAAAAATAAGCGAAAGTATCGCATGTATATAGGTCTTACATGGTAGGTTTCACAAATATATATAAAATGGATATCTTATACGTCCATTCTACTAGAATATTTTTCAATATTATAGAATGAAATTTTTTAATTAAAAATGAAATTATTTTAATGCAGATTTAAAAATAAGAAAACTCGGAAATCGATCTTTAGTAAATTCACCAACTCCAGAAAGAGCTGATCAGAATTAATCGTTAATTTTAGAGTCATCAATTTATTTACTTTTGTTTTATTTTCAATGATATAATAAAATATTAATGGTTAAAAAATTAAACTAAATCACATTTTATCATATATATATATAAGTTACTTTTCTAAAAATTTAATAAATAAATGGGCCATTCTAGTATTATTCTTTCGATTCTAGTATTATTATTTCATACATGTCCCCAGATTGAATGGTAAAGCATGCATGGAAGAATTAGTGATCAAGCAAAATTTTGTTGCAATTCTACTAGCTAGCTAGCAAAAAATTTCATCAAACGTTTGATGAAAATCATCGAGTGGTCAAAATTTGCATCAGCATTTTTGTTTGTAATAATTTCAATATCAGTTATTTTTTATCATGCAATAAAGAGTTACATTACAAAAAACAAAACAAAAAATCAAAAAAAATAAATAAAAGCAAAACTGCCGATTTGTGGTGGAGTCAAATTCATCACAGAAAATTGCTTATGTGATGGCAATCGCCGCTGAACTGGTTTCAGTGACGGATTTCAGCCCGTTCCAATGCCCACACTATATAGAATACTTTCTGGTACTTTATTTTTCAGATGGATATGTAATATCTAATATATTTTTACTGCTCAAATGGATTTAAATAACTATATATAAAACAAAATGTTATTTATTGATGAATGACCATCATCAGAAGGATTCACATGCGATGTGGCCAAATTATTTATATCATGAGTACAAATTAATATGTATTAGTCCTTAATCAATAGTCATTTGAGCATATTTGATAGTTTAAGAGCATTTTCAATGGAAATATGTCACATAAACAATATATACAGTATTTTAAAAAAATTATTTTTCAATAGCAATGTCTGGAATGAATATTAAATTAATGTGATCTAGCTATTATGAAGATAAATTTTTACTTTTGAAAGTTTTGTTAGTCATTTACTATTTTCTGCAAAGTCAAATTTTCTTTAAAAAGTCGTTTTTTCTAAAAATATAAATAAAATATAAATTAATAATCATTAATAACCATCAAAAACCCTTTTGCACAATACTATTGGAGAATAATTTTTTATTTGACTATATATTTATGACATCTACTTTTAAGCAATATCAATTTTTATGCTACATATACAACAATCTATATTTTTTTATTGAAGATGCTCTAAAGCCATAAAATCTTTATGTAGATTACACCAAAAAAGTGGGGAGACAATGTTAACTAAGTTGAATTATTATGTAAATTATATAAGGCTAATTTTGATGAAGAATATGTCTTAGGGGACTGACCGCTCAAAGTTAGATTATGGAAAGAGGATGAAAATAATTAGGATAATATCCAATAGCTATATATTTTGGACCATATCTGATCCTTAAATTTTCTATTTAAAAAATATAATCATATGATATACTGTCAAATTTATTTCTCTTTAAGCTCTGTTTGGAAGTACTCGTAGGTTTGGCTTAGAAATTTAAACTACTAAGATTACACTTTTAAGTCAGAAGTTCAATTATTTTTACATACAAAATCTTTCTCTTTCAATTTGTAAAAAAAAAAAAAAGCCTTATTTGAAAAGTGGCAAAGTTTTTATTTAGGTACATATTGAATTTTCCACAGGTATGATTTAGATATGTATTGAATGTTCAAACCTGGAAAACGTAGTTTCATTTGGAAAACATTTAAAAAGAAATGATGAATTGGTTTGTATTTGGATTTTCTATGTATGTTGCTTTGTTGTGGTTGATTTTGGAGGAAGATGATTTTTTTTGGGTAGTTAACAAGAAATTAAAGGCTTGGATCAATATGGTCGGCTTGGAGAACGAGAGGAAAGAGGAAAAGCTTGTTTTCTCTCTTGTGTGATACAAAAATTTACATTGTCTCGGAACTATAAACACAATTATATGTAAAATCCACACATTAAAATTACATGTTTTAATATATATATATATATATATACAAAATTGCTAATATGGGCGATGTAACTTACTACTCAGTGAGCGACATTCCATATCAGCCGTCCGATATGCATAGTCACGCGGTCAATACATCTGAGTATATGTATCAAACGGCTAATATGGACTATCGTCCACTGAATGGTGGGCTACGTCGCTCATATTAGCAGTTCTTTATATCAGAATTGCTAATATGGGCGATGTAGCCTACCACTCAGTGAGCGACATTTTATATCAGCTGTCCGATATGCATAGTCACGCGGTCAATGCATCTGAGTATATGTATCATATGGCTGATATGGACTATTGCCCACTGAATGGTAGGCTACATCGCCTATATTAGCATTTCTGTATATATATATATATATATATATTATCTAAAGATCAAGTAATTTCAAGACCACCTAAATTTTAGTCTCTCGTGGAGAAGAGCTGCCCGGGCAAGCCCCAAAAACCTATTTTCAATTTTTTTTAAGGCTTAGGTGGCAATTTAAAGCTGGGTGGCAAGGATAAAGCTAGAGTGTAAATAAAACTTTCGACAAGGTGGCAAACATAACAAAATGTTTGTGGAAGTTGTAGGCAAATTCTAGAAAAATATATTTAAAGTATCAAAATGTTTGTAAATGTAAAATCCCAAGTAAGAATAAAATTTTGGGTGTTACAGCAGTTTACTTATTTTATGGATGAATTGAAGATGAAGATGAGAGCTCTACGTAAATCTTTTTGACAANAGAGCTCTACGTAAATCTAAAAAAAAAAAAAAAAAAAAGGGTTATTAACACCGAAGGTACCTGAACTATGTTGGGTTTTACAAACAGATACTCCAACTTTTTTTTTTGGCATTTTAGTATCTAAACTTGCAAAAGTGTTGCACTCTTAGTACCTACGTCCTTTTCCTTTCAAAAATCCCGTTAAATGCATATGTGTTGCACTTGATGAACAATAATTTGTATTTTTTCAGTAAATTTAATTAATTTTTTTTTATTTTTTAGAGGAAATTTAAATTTTTTCATGTTAAATTTTTGTTGTGTGATTGAAAATGTTAAAATATTGTATGATTAAATTGAGAAAATAATTAGAATTTTCACAAAAAACTTCAAAACCCGTGCAAATTGAAGTTTGAGTTGGGTTTCAATTTATGGTAGTTTCTATAAAAAAATTGACCATTGGGCTTCGTCGGAAATGAAGAGACGAAACCAACGGGACAAATTTTACCGAAAATGGTGGTTTGAATCATAAGATTCTGACGGGCAAAACAACCAGGTCGACCCACAACCCGTCTCAAGGTTGGGGACAACCCAAAATGACGCTGTTTTTGTGAGATCAAAATGACATTGTTTTGCTTATTTTATTATTATATGAAACTAATATTAATTAAACGACATCATTTTGATCTCACAAAAACGGCGCCGTTTTGGATCGTCCCCAACCTTGAGACGGATTGTGAGTCAACCCGTTTCACTAAACCGGGTCGCGCGACCCGGTTTTTTTGCCTATCGGAATCTTATGATTCCGACCATCATTTTTGGCAAAATTTGTTCCATTGTTTTCATCTCTTCATTCCCGACGAAGTCCAATGGTCAATTTTTTGTAGAAACTACCATAAATTGAAACCTAACTCAAACTTCAATTTGTACGGGTTTTGAAGTTTTTTGTGAAAATTCTAATTATTTCTCAATTTAATCATACAATATTTTATCATTTTGAATTGCACAACAAAATATAACATAAATTTCCTCTGAAAAATTAAAAAAAAATAATCAAATTGTTTTATCTTTTTTCTTTATCTTTTTTTAATTTACAGTTTATCACAAAAATATATTAATCAAATTTACTGAAAAAATACAAATTATTATTCATCACGTGCAACACACGTGCATTTAATAGCGTTTTTGGACTGAAATGGACGTAGATACTAACGGTGCAACACTTTTGCGAGTTTAAGTATTAAAATGCAAAAAAAAAAAAGTTGGGGTACCTGTTTGTAAAACCCGATATAGTTCAAATACATTCGGTGTTAATAACCCAAAAAAAAAAAAAGTTTAAAACACATATTAAATGTATTCTAGTATTATACAAGTGAAATAAAAATTCTTTCTGAAAAAAATAAATATTTTCAAATATTTTTTCTTCTCTTTCGCAATAAAATAAAAGAAATCTGTTCAAAATAGACTTTTTCTTTTATTCTTTTACTCTTTTTTATTTTGTAATTAATTAAACTAATATTATTTTACTAAATTACCAATAGTTATAAAAACTACTGATTCTGATATATATTTAAATTCTATAGTTTTAGTACCGTATTTTTTAATGTATTATATACCCATGTACGTAATTTATAAACTTTTCATTTATGTATTTTTAACTTTTTTTTTCTCTGTATTTTTAATAAATAAAACGACTTATATACATACATTTTGCACATGTATTTTTATCGTATTTTTTTTAACCAACTATGTTAATCAATCACATTTTCGACCAAAAAAATGTTAATCAATCACATTCCATCTTCCTTAAAAACAACATACTTGGACACAAAAAAATTATTTTTTTTTTTCAAAAGAAAGTAACAAAAATGGAAAAAAATACTAATATGAATGGACGACTATATATATATCATGCATGATTTTAGGATTAAATTGATCAATTTTGTCCTTTATGTTTAAATACATTCTTATTCTCCAATAAACAGTCTTAATAACAATGAGAATATGGCATTTATTCATATAACATGCTACTGTAAAACTTCTTTTTTTTTCACCTTAACAAATCATATCAAATCAAATCATGCAAGCCACATTTTTTTCTTTTGACTAAATTGGGAGGCAAACCTAGTCTTAAATTGTACAGCTTCCAAGCACTAATTTTAGAAGTGTACAGCTCAAATTGAGAAGCCCTATTTGTTAATGCCAACTTGGTTGAGGCTTTGAAGGCACAATTACAAGCACAACATATCAAGTTGCACAACATGTCATAAAATTGTACCAAATTTTGATTCATATTTTGTGTAACTTTTTTATACTTGGAGTGGACGCAATGCTATCTGATTTTTGCCTTTTATAAACTATTACAATCTCATAGCAAATTTTGGACACTTGTTCTTTAAAAAAGGTACAAAGTACAATAATTCAGTGGAAAATGGCTTTTGCTGCTATTATAATATAGTCTTTGAGGTTTGAATGGTACATAGTTTCAACAAGAACATACCTTCTTTTGTTTTTTTTTGGTGTCATATTCAACGAAGCCTCCAGAAATAAAATGAGAACAATCGAGAAAAAGCGGGTGAGAAATTGGAAAATATGTCATACCAAACCATATAAGTAGGCATTAAATTGTTGATATCCCAAGTTGGTAATGTTAATCATGTGAATGTCTATCCAAAACAATATATATTAAATTTTTTATATACTAATGGTAGGAAGGCATATCACATATGATGATTGATGAGACATTTAATTTTTTCTCTTTCTTTTTTGTTTTATTTTTAACTCATAGCTCTAAAGAGTAAAGACTCACTAATTAGGCATATATATTGTTTTTATGGTGTATTTATATCTGGAAATTTTTAATTTTTAGACACTTTTTTATAAACGGTTTAAGACAAAACTGGACAATGTTACTTGTTACTGTAATAACAATAATTTTTTATGAACATTAACAAACTTATTAGCTGGAAAAAAAATTCACGGAGATCAAGGTTTCGAATCTTGGATCTAGAAATATATTTTTAATAGTTTTACTAGGTTAAGTGCATTTTCAATGC
>QANX01000587.1:27256-99373 GCA_003254975.1 Ochetophila trinervis | reverse complement strand
AAGTGGTTGCAGTTGGTTTTTATGTCATTGTCAAAAAATAAAAACAAAAACAAAAAAGTATGTTGTTCAAAAAATGGTTGCAGTTGGTTTTTATGTTATTCAAATTTTGTTTTATAGGGGAAAGAAAGTGGCTGATCTAGCAGATTATGTACATTTGGTGAAATCTAGAATATACATCAGTTAAAATTTGAGCCATTGGATTGCTATTTATCATTTTTATCCAAAAATAAACATCCATTTTATTGTGATTTGCGTTGTAGAAAATAAAGCATGTATATTATTCTGTGAAATGTGCAACATCAATCTGTTATTTTTATTAAGATATTGGTATTAATATGTTTTAACTATACCATATACACCGTCTGACACTTTGCATTCTAATTTTTGTTTCTTTATTGGCAACTTCAATTTTTGTTGATCCATTAAGCTTTTCTATTAATTTTTTTTTTTAACATAATTGTAACATGAGTGGCACATGGGGCAAAACCAAATAAAGATTCAAAGCGGAATTTTGTAAAAAAAATAAATTTTTAAACAGGATTATTATATTTTTAATAAGTTAATTAAAAGAACTAAAAAAACTTGCAAAATGTAATTTCCAAAAATAAAAATCTATACATATAATAGATATATTAAAATAAATAAACAAAGACCAATACAAAATTTGAACATGCATTAAAAATATCTTTATTTTTGGAAAAGTAAAATTTCTACTAAAAAATACATATTAGAAATATTTTAAGTATTTCTTTTTCAAAATAATAAATGTAAATATAAACAGTAAACCTAAAATATAAAATAACATATTTTTATAAATATAATTTACCAAATATTTCTTTTCAATTTTATAAAAAACTTATTTTTTTGTAAGACTTTACTTATTTTTTTATTTATCTGTTTTCAATCTCTATAATATGTACAAATTATTATTTATTTTTTATAAAAATGAAATATGTATCCTGAAAAAGCATAAAGATCAATAAAAATTTGAACAAGCAGTAAAATATCAATTTTTTTTTGAAAAATAATTTTTTAATAAAAAGATACATATTAGAAAATCTTAAATGTATTTTTAAAAATAATAAATATAAGTATAAAAATGCTTTTCATAAATAAAATAACATATTTTATAAAAATAATTTTTCTATTTTTTTTTCTTTTAGATTTTATGAATAATTGATCACTTTATTTTGTAGATCTTTATATTTTTTTTTCCTTTCATTTTAATTTAAATCTCTATAATATGTATAGGTTATTCTTTTCATTTTTTGAAAAATTACATTGTCACTTTTTTAATGTATTGGATGTCATTTCTATATATATATATAACAAGATAATAACTAAATATGTAATAAATAAAATAATTACTAAGTATAATAAAGATGCAATAACTAGATATTAACAAATCTAAGACATAAAAATATTTATGGTTCTTTAATGAAAATGGAATTGTTATATATGTGGTATAAATACACAATCAATTCAAAAATTATTATTTAATGGTAATATACAGAAATGATATTTATGATTATTAATTAGTTATATATTTTATTAAATATTTTTAGTTTTTGAACAAAATAGATTTTTGATGAAAATTTTGCTTGTTTTGAAACTTGACATCTGGTAGAGCCTCCACAAATAGACACTCACTTTGACAAACAATGTCAAAGCCACGTCAGTTCGACATTCATTATAGACATTGCTATTGGAGCGCGTTTATCCAGATTTCTGAATTGTGCTAGTGAGTTGCATATGGTAGCTGCCAAAAGAGTGGCTAGATATCTGAAAGGAACTCTAACCTACGGCATCAAATTTAGCAAAAGTCAGAATTTCAAGCATCATGGATATTCTGACAGTGATTGGGCCCGGATCTATTGATGATATGAAAAGTACTTTTGGATACTGTTTCACTTTTGGATCAGGGTGTTTTTCATGGTGCTCAAAGAAACAAGAAGTGGTGGCACAATCAACTGCTGAAGCAAAGTTTGTAGCAGCAACAACTGTTGTTAATCAAGCACTATGGCTAAGGAAAATTATGATGGATCTGCATTTGAAGCAAGAAGAAAGCACTGAGATATTTGTGGATAATCAAGCTGCCATAGCTATATCTCAAAATCCAATGTTTCATGGAAGGACTAAGCATTTCAATATCAAATTTTATTTTTTGAGGGAAGTGCAGAAAAATGGTGAAGTAATGTTAATTTACTGCAAAACAAAAAACCAGGTGGCGGACATTTTTACCAAGTCATTTCATGTTAGCAGATTTGAATTTCTCAGAGAAAAGCTGGGAGTTTGCAGCTCATGATCCAGGAGGAGATGTTGAGTGTCTCAGGAGCTGATAGTATTTGTTTGTTAAAGTGGAGACCTGGTCTTTAGGAAATCAGTTTTATTTTTCTGTTATGAAAATAGTTGTTATAGCTGTTGCTATTTCTTAGTCATGTTAGCATATTTTTAGCCATTTTATTTTGTAATTCAGTTGTGCTGCACTTGTATTTATTTGAAGTTGAAGTTCAATAAAATTATCTTGCTTCTACAATTTCTAAAAAACAACACCACACCAAGATTCCATCAGAAGTCTTCCTTGGAGAAACTTCAGCCAAGAAGGCAGCATTTAAGTAAGGCAATGCGTTGCCTAAAGGTCGAGGTGAATCTCGGTAAGTTTCGAACTGCAAGAGAGTATTGTTTTCTGGAGAAACTTTCCTTATTGATTCCAAAATCGGGATTTTAACACTTACAAGTACACTGTTAAACTCTAATGGAGGCCTTTGTAGAAACTCCTCCAATGTGATACTTTCAAATTGATGACCACTCATTATATCTACTGTTGAACCCACTGCAAGAAGTATGGTAGCAATATCTGAAGGAAAATGTTTCCTTTGTGCCATCACCAAATTTCCCCCCACACTAGCTGTATTTCTATGAACCCTGAAGCAATTTTATCCATAAGCATTGAGAGCTCAGGAATATGTTTCAGATCAATATATCTATCATAGCGATCTTGTTCCTTGTAATAACCCATCCTTGTGTTACTAACTACTACTTTTGTCTCAGTCCCTTCATTAACATCTCTAGCTTTCAATAAGCTCTGAAGGTCTTCAACATTGGAAGGACTGTACCAATTATATCTTTTGGAATCCAAAGAGATGCCAGACCTGATTTCCTTCTTTAAGAACTCTGGAAATGTACAAATCTCATCATTATGGTTGTACAAAGGTAACTTGCTTACCTTTTCTTCCTTGCTCTCTCTCTTTCTCCAAAAGTAATTGAACCCCAAATCCTCAATATCAACATCAGCTGCAAGACAAAAGCAGGCATCAGCAATGGGTCGGTAACTAGTACATCGACAGAGGTTCCCTGCAATAGCCTTTTCAGCTTCACAAACAGTGAGCTTCGAGAACCCTGAAGGGGGCTCCAACTGACTGGTTTTCTCAGCATTGACAAGAGCCCCAAAGAGCGAAACACACATTCCAGGTTTTCAAAAGCCGCATTGGGAAGCATGGAAGCCAGTGAATCTTTGGTGAATAGGGTGGAACCCATCTTTTCTATTTCCAAGTCCTACAGAGGTTGTAATTGAACACCTATTTACGCTGCAAAGTAGTGTCAGACATGTACTTATAGTAAAATCCTCGACTTTGTCAAGCACATGATCATACTTGGACAGCAGCACAACACAAGCAGCACAACCTCCTACAACCATCAAATGCAGCCATAAATTCAGAAGCACTTAAAAATCACACACCACATTTAAGGTGAAATGAAAAAAAAAATAAATAAATAAATTTGTGGCTAGGCGAAATAGGACATGCTTAAATTCTAAATGTGCAGACTGTTAGAAGTATGATCCAAGAGAAGTTCTAAAGAGAGGAAAAAAACATTTCTTTGCATAAAAGCCTCTACATTACATTAAGGGTAAAACATATGGTTTATACAAGACCAGAAACAAAACAAAAAACCTAATCTCTGTCATTTGACAGATGCAACCATTCTGCCTTTTACAGATTTGATTACTCCTATTAAACATCAAAATATAGGCTTCTAAAAACTGACACAAACATCATAACAAGGTACACTTAGTTTACTTGTTTCACACATAAACCAAAATACTTAACACAAGGCTGGTCCAAAAATAACCAAATTTGAACTAATCTGGTTTGCACAAATATGTTATCATATTTAACCTCTTTGCCATATCAGTAGCCATGTCACCAAAAGTGCCACCTTCAACACTCCTCCTTGGCACTTTTGGGGGAAACATTAAGGAGAGTTCTCAACGTTTTAACTTGGACTTTGACATAAATATGGTGAAGCAATTTGAAAGTTTTTCTTGTCAATCCTCTCAGCTTCTCCTCCTGGTATTTGACAGAAACTTTGAGAAGATTTCTGAATTTTAGAAACCAGATTTGATTCAGCAACATTTTTCACCATTTGGACTTTCGAAGTTGAGGCTTCATGCCTCTTTTCCTCAACAACCTGTTTGAAGGATTTTAAAATACCATTTTCTGAATTTAAAGCAACTTTAGGATTGATGGCATTTAAAAACTCCCCATGAAGTTCTCCTCTTGAACTTGAATCCAAGGCACCAGAAATTTGTTGCTTGACACCTTCAGCTACTTTAATGGCTGATTTCTTCTCTTCAACAGCATCTCTTTTAACTTTCTCATTCAAAGAATGCACATGGTTTTTCTTTACCTTTTCCAACTCATTGGCTGTCCACTTCAATTCAGTTTTGAGTTGGATCATTGCATTCTTTGTCTCTAGAAGTTGTTCTTCAAGCTTTTCAACTTTCTTCTGCTGGTTCAAGGATAATGCATCTGCTTTAGCAGCCTTGCAAATAAGTTTTTACTCAAAATAATTGCAAATATAATCACCAAACTCTTTATACAAATGTTGTGATTGATCATCAGCTCTTGCTGTCATGGCAGTGAGCTCATTTTCTTCCAAATCTACAACAAAGTTTTTGTTTCTCATTGAAACACTTAACACCTTGTTTACTTGAGGGTCACTTATTATGCACTTATTGTTCGAGAAATTCACAAAGTATTAATTCTCCAACATTTGGCCAACACTCAACAAATTCTCACTGATTTCTGGAACCAAATACACATTAGAAATAATTTTCATACCTGTTGGAGTTGTGACAGCAACATCTCCTCTTCCAACAGCATCCACAAGTGCTCCATTTCCCAACCTGACTTTTAAATGGTCATTTCTATCCAATCTCACAAAGAGTTGCTCATTGTGAGTCATATGATTTGAGCATCCACTATCAATTAACCATTTTACCTTGTTGCTGCCCATATTGACAGCAGATGCAACAAACAAAGTTTCAAATTTTTCAGGTGGTTCATCTGGCACTTGAGCTTGATTGGCCTGTTGAACATTCTCTCCTTTCCTTTTGCATACCTTCTCTGCATGGCCAAATTGCTTACAACTCTTGCATTGCACATTTGGCCTAAACCAACAATACTTTGATGTATGACCCTCATTTTTACAATGAAAACAAGGGCCATATCTCCTCCCATCGCCTTTTTTATTGAAGCTCTCCTTGCCCCTTTTTATTCTCTCAACAGGTTCTCCATTTTGCTTTGCGAACAAAGCACCCTCCATAGTTTCTTCTTGTCTAAAAGTCATCCTCTGTTCAGTAGCTTGTAATGCATTGATGAGCTCTGAGAGAGAGATCTCATTGAGGTCTCTTGATTCCTCCAAGGATGAAATCTTTGCCTCAAACCTTTCGGGTAAGCTCACCAATACCTTCTCAACAACCCTCTTGTCTGGCAGCTCCTCTCCAAGCACTCTAATATGGTTTACAACCTTTAGAACTCTATTTGTGAACTCCTTCACTAGCTCACTTTCTTTCATTTTCAAAGTCTCAAACTCTCTCTTTAAGTTCAAGACTTGCATTTGCCTTGTTCTTGCACTTCCTTGGAACTCTTCTTTGATCTTATTCCAAGCCTATTTTGCTGTAGAACAGGTCATTATCCTAATGAAGATAGTGTCATAGACAGAGGAATGGATGGCAGCCAATGCCTTGAACTTCTTGGCAACCTCCTTACTGTGTTGTTTCATTTGAGCCACAGTGGGGTTTGCCCTTAATGGCTCTGGTTCCATTCCTCTTTCTGTGACCTTCCATAGGTCAAAAGCTTGCAAATATGCCTTCATTTTGATAGACCACATTGCATAGTTTTCACCTGTGAAAACTGGTGGAGAGGGGGCTGAAAAATGGGTTGAAGCCATGGTTTTTCAAAGTGGAAAACAAGAAGAAAATAGTAGGCTCTAATCTGGTTTTTGGTCCCTCGAAAACAAGTAGCTCAAGACTCACTTGGTATGGTTGCTTTGCATGAATCTGGCCCTTCTAAGATCAGTTAAGGCTCTGATACCATGTTAGAAGTATGACCCAAGAGAAGTTCTAAAGAGAGGAAAAAAAACATTTCTTTGCATAAAAGCCTCTGCATTACATTAAGGGTAAAACAGATGGTTTATACAAGACCAGAAACCAAAAAAAAACCTAATCTCTGTCATTTGACAGATGCAACCATGCTGCCTTTTACAGATTTGATTACTCCTATTAAACATCAAAACATAGGCTTCTAAAAACTCTCTAACCTATACAATTTCAAAAATACGAAAAAAGAATAAACTTTTGGCAACAAATTAAAGCTATAAACAGAAAAAGAAAAGCTGGGAATAATAAATGGAAAAGAAAAGCATACCTGATCGTCAAGAGAGGCAACATTGGTACAACGAACATAGCAGTAGAGGTCCCGTCGGACGGCGACACGAGGGAGATTGTCGTTCCCAACATGAAAAGAACGCAGCCATGTTAGGTCGCTGGCTTTGAGTTGAGGGTAATCAAAGAAGAAATAGTTGCTAATGGCTAAGCCGATGATGGCGTCTCCGAAGAACTCCAGGCGCTCATAAGAGGGAAAACCGGTGCCGGAGGACGATGAGGAGTGAGTTAAAGCTTCCTCTAGAAGCTTTTTGTTCTTGAAAGTGTACCCTATTATCTTCTCCACGCTTCTCACTGACTTCTCCATCTCCATCGATGCCCGAACCTCCTCTGTTGCAAAACAGAGAACAAAGAACAGAAAACAGAGCAGGCCATAGTACAGTGTTTCTAAGTTTTCTTTTTTCTTTTTTTAGTATAGTGTTTCTAATAAGGTGGAGTCCACGCTGTCTTCATGATTTCGTCCAATCACAAACTCGGACATGTTATGTCTACGTACGAGGTTGCGTTCTCGATGTTAGATTCTGTATAAGAATCTTATGTCTAGTGGACATAAACCTTTTATTTTTTGTTCTTGAGATTTACAAGACGTATTGATGCTTATGCATATTATTATACTAAAAAAGAAACCTTTTATTTTTATTTACAAAAAAAAAATACTTTTTTTTTTTACATCGAATTTAATTATATATTATCTACTATTATTATAGTCCAGAACAAATATTTTGAACCTATATATTATTATTGTTCTTTGATTATAGAATAATTAACAGCAGTTATCAGTTAAATTAATACACAGGAACAATGACTATATAAATTTCCACAAAGCTTTATCACATGTTATCATTTCCTCAAAGATTCACTACAACAATAAGGATTACTTTTTCTTTGTACTACACAGATAATTATTGCTTATTTAAATACGTAAAATGTTTGAACCAAATACAGATAATTAGCACATAGTTTTGTAGTCCACCCTCAGGCAGTCACACCGCCCGTAGTAAAGAAGGTTTGTTTAACACAAGGCAAGTTATGGCCAAAGTTTGTTGATGTTATGATGCCATTTTTATGTCACTAAGTTATTCTGCAGGTGCAAAAGCGCTTATTCACTGATAATCATTTGCTGAAATCAAAGATTTCATTCTCTTACCATTAACAGCAAATACCAAAGTTCCATTTCTTCCTCTTTCTGTCTCCACTGCCATTTTTAAGAGAGACAACCAGATTGTCAATGAGAAAAGTCAGACAACAAATTTCAAAACAATAAAGGCATCATTTATGATCATCAGATGAAATGAACCCTGCCTATATAATTATTGAAAGATTTATAATAAAAACAGGTATGCCATTATTGATGACCTTTCTTACGTAGAACAATCTTATACTTCGTGATTTATTTATTTATTTGTATATATGTAAATAATTGATGTATAGTAATTTACGAAATCTCCCCTTTAGTGCTATAAAACAATTAATGCTATAACCATATATATGATAACGTACACGTGCAGATAGATTTAAAATGTTGAAATTATTTTCATATATGACATATAATATATATGGAAATTTCTAAAAAATAGATATTTTATTTTATTAAAATAAAATTATTACTAATGATGTAATTTGGTGACAAAATTTAAATTTTTTGTCATTGATAATTTATTTTTAGTGAAGGTATTTTTAAAATTGTCATTAAAAATATATTTTTAGTGATAATCAATGAAGATATTTTTATCGTAAAAGTTTTCATGTATATAAATACAGTCAAACTATTGTAAAATATAATTGATAATTTTAAAATGTAAACTGTTCATAATAATCACTAACAGTGACAATCAATGACAAAACATCGTTAATAATGACGGTCTGTATTTTAAAATTATCATATATATATATATGTTTGGATACAAACAATCAAAGGGTTGACTACTCTTCTTTGACAGTGTTACTAGGTCGCCGGCTTCTCCACAGAAACAGTAACAAAGAGCGAAGTATGGGTGCAGTATTCGCCTATTAACCTTGTGAATTTCCAAAAAACTTAAGAGAGGAAGCTAATGAGAATTGAAGTATGCGTTCCTGATTTTCCTTTGGATAATTGGTTTTACATGACCTGGTTTGACGAAGTGATCACGATCTGTTTTGGTGGCAGATATGAAATTCATAATTAAAAGCTTAATTAACATACTTTGTTGGGAAACATGCAATCAAGTGGGCCATGCACCTTAAGAATGGACCTTACATGATTTATTTTAAACTTTTTAGTTGGGTAGCATTCCGAACGGTCCAAACCTCTTTTAGAACTGCCCAATCGGAGGATTATATATGATAAAAGAAAAAAAGTAATAATAATAAAATTAACTTATTAGTTCTATGCTAATGGCCTTAGTATTCAAGAGTTGCTCTTGGACCAGACTTTTGGTTGACCACTTTCAGTATGGAAACTCTACTTTCGGTTGGACTAAAAATCTTCTGATCGGTTTATTATCGGATCAATAACTTTTGACCCGTCTTTATGGAATTAACCCATACAATATATATGGTGGAACCAACTTAATTTTATAAAATTAAAATTGACACCTACTCAGTGTAGATTTAAAATATTGATATAAATATTCATATAGCCTGTGCTTGTTTTCTTGTTGGATTAATCCTTTGTTCTTGTTTATAACGTTATAAGACATAGGATTTTAACATAGTATATATACAGAACACCTTCTAAAAACAAATTAGTGGCCATCCAAAACATTCTAAAAACGATTTTGATCAGGTTCAACGTCTCCGCTGTGAGCCTGACCTGTATGTTTTTCGGATCCTTTTCACAGAAGCAATTTGATCAGGACCATGCAAACTTGAAAGCCATTTTTTTTTTCATCATTTCTTGTCTCGCCGCGTGTTGCTTTCTTTGTGTTTAAGCCTTGCAAATTGCAATGCCTTGTTGGAAAAGTTAAGTCACGCGCATTTCTCCTTGAAAGCCATTGTGAAGTTTATTTTGTTGGTAAGTTTTTCTATGGTTATTTTCTTCACCATGTATATCCTAGACTCGAAAATCAGGAGGAATGAGTATTAAAAAATAAATTGGAAAAGCATATGGAAGGGGATGACATGCACTTCAAATATTAAATAATACATTACAATACAATTCAAAATCAAACACACGATCACAATTTATAGAGTATATGCAGTGTAATACAAAACAATATACAATCCATACAAATTATTATATTACAGTCCAATGTAACAAACGAGCCCCACGCATTCGAATATTTTTGGGCTGTTTTTCCAGGACTTTATGACTTTTAAAATTATAAGAAATAGTAAAATTCTCAATTCCATAATTGAACAAAGTAGCAATAATCCTCCAATTCATGCATTTCAAATGAAGCAACAATCATTTATAACTGGGTTCCTAAAGACAATGGAACATCAAGGAGGCTGCAGAATTTTGTGAATCTATACGTCTAGGCTTTCCATTTCCCCTCATAAAAGATCATACGATCTGGGGTTGCAACCGCAACCGATGATATGAAAGTTCTATTGTGTGGAGGACCTAGCTTATCAATCCTGGATAACAATAGCAAAAGTATGTATATATGGATTGATTACTCCGCAAGATATAGGACAAAAAATGAAAATGGTAAAACAGAACAGCAAAGGCAAATCACTAAAATATAATTGGCATTGTTATGGGTAAAATTAGCTCAAAGGACATGTGGTGCAATCATGCGCGTTTATTCTTAAGACTACTAAATCTAGCGGCGATGACTAAATTCTGGAGGTATTTATTATAAATGGTATTTTTAAAGAGTAAAATAATGGCTAAAGTGGCAAAGAAAGAAATTGTTAGTGCAGCACTTACTGGTGCAGAGAAGCCTAACTAGCAGCTTATGAGCTCTTGGCTGATTTTGTTTTTAGTTTTCATGTAGTAGTTTCTTGGTTAAAATGTAACTTAATGTTCTCCTTTATTGTTATATGATTTAGGCAAAAATTAAGGGATATTTTGTTGAAAAAAGCTGCAAACAATTAAGTGAGTAAAATTGTGACAGGTTAGGTAAGGCAGCACATGCTGCTACTATTTTTTTTTTGCTGTATATGTATTTAAGAAAACTAGATTATGAAATGTGTAATGTTGGTTCTTTGCTCTCTCGGTTCTCTTTATTTTTACTTTTTGGTACCTTTGGTTTTGAGCTGAAGTTTTTCACAAATTTATTTTCTCTTCGTTAGTTGCAAACACAGCCTAGTTTCTAACAGTATTCGACCAGGAATTTTCTACTCTTCTAGAAGCTGGTCTCGTCTACTATAACCACAACAACCGAGATATGGTTTCAGTTACTGATATCACGAAGCGAAGTCTTTGTGCGCTTGAAATTCAATTGATAACGAGTATAATCTACTTTGGATTAACTATCTAGTTATGGAAATCTGGTGAAATCCCATGGTAATTACCTCTTGGTTTAAACCAAGATCACGATTTAGTCCAAAAGACGCGCCATCTTCAAAGGCCTAGACATTCCTATAAATAGACTTTAGTTCTTCAAGAACAGTATGATCTTAAAATTTTCTCAACTATCTCTACTACTAAACACTTTAATCAATTAAGGACGAGACAGGAGGTTAGTCATGGAAATACAAAAAAGAGAGAGATATTGGAGTTTGACTTTTTTTGCATCAACAAGCATGATAAATCTCAACCTAATCATAATTACTATCATATTGGTACATACAAACGCACAATATGTATTCCAAATCTTTCAGTTCATGAGAATAAGTAAAAATTCATACTTGTAATTGGGCTTGGTCCATTTCTCCTTTTGGCAAAGTTCATTAAGCTTTGTTTTTGCTCCTTCAATCTCAAAATCTCCATCGATCCCAGCAACATTTTCGAATAACCCATCATCATCAGCAGCAGGAGGTGTGGATTGAGGCAACTTTGACAAAGCCAATATAGCTGCATTACGCCTTGCAGACTCTAATTTGTCGGACGAATACGAGGCAACAAATTGGCTATCCATGTAAACACTAGCAGTAAATTTGGATCCAATTTCTCTAGTATGCTTAATCTCAACTTGCTTACTCTGCAACTTCTGGCAGATCTCGTGTAGTTCCTCAATTTCTTCATTGATAACTCTAGGCTCCAAAAGACCCTCTAAGACCTACAAGTATACAACAATTAATATTTCTTCCAAATTCATGAATAGCCCAAAAACAAAGCCAAGCAATTTTATACATATATGATATATACATACCAGCACATCCTGACCACCAAAACTGTCATTTTAAATGGATAGAGATGACACTTTTCAATTTTATTAATAAAATAAATTTTCAGTGATAATCCTTGTTAGAGAAAATGCATAAAAGCAATGAAGGTCCACTATTCATTAGCTTAAACTTTTGGAAGAAGTAAATGAGAGCTTAAACTTTTGGAAGAAGTAGTAATTCAACTTGGTATTAAAGCCTATAGTCTTCAAGTTCTGGGTTCCAAACTCAACAATTTCTCCAAAAAATTAAATTAAAAACACTTGTAAGGACCCAAATGAGCCCAAAATATGTCGGCCCTATATATGAAAGAGAGTGTTGGAGAAAGCATAAAAGTAATGAATGCCCACCACCCATTAGCTTAAGCTTTTGGAAAAAGTGGTAATTCAACTGTCCTTGTAAAAATTCTATCAAAACATTTTAATAACAGCATCTTCCCATATATATCATCTAAAAAGGCAAGAGAAAACCCAAAAAAAAAAAAAGAGAAGAAGAAAAAAGGTAAGTCTATATACACACACCAGCCATAGTTTTTGTAGATCACAATTGACGTCGACATAAACAGCAGCTGCTATGGACTCTACAATGTCAGCAAGGATCTTTAGGGCATCAACTGATCCATTAGATACACCCCCATCCTCTTCTTCATTAAGAACTGCCTGAGAAAATTTTCTAACCTATTCAATTTCAAAAAATGAAAAAAGAACAATTTTTTAGCAACAAATTAAAGCTATAAACAAAAAATGGAAAGCTATATGTGAATAATAATAAATGGAAAAGAAAAGCATACCTGATGGTCAAGAGAGGCAACATTAGTACGTCGAACATAGCGGTAGAGGTCCCGCCGGACTGCGATACGAGCGAGTCTGTCGTTCCCAACATGAACAGAACGCAGCCATGTTAGTTTGCCGGCTTTGAGTTGAGGGTAAGCAAAGAGGAAATATTTGCTAATGGCTAAGCCGATGATGGCGTCTCCGAAGAACTCCAAGCGCTCATAAGAGGGAAAACCGGTGCCGGAGGACGATGAGGAGTGAGTTAAAGATTCCTCTAGAAGCTTTTTGTTCGTAAAAGTGTACCCTATTATCTTCTCCACGCTTCTCACTGACATCTCCATCTCCATCGATGCCCGGGACGATGAGGAGTGAGTTAAAGCTTCCTCTAGAAGCTTTTTGTTCTTAAAAGTGTACCCTATTATCCTCTCCACGCTTCTCATCTCCATCAATGCCCGAACCTCCTCTGTTGCAAAACAGAGAACAGAAAACAGAGCAGGCCATAGTAGAGTGTTTCTAACTCTTTTTTTTTTTTGGGTGATGAATCAATGCTTCTTGATAATGTTATAGACCTGTGGCTAATGATTACATGCGGAAATTTTCAAGTTGTCAATTTCTTTTTGGTGGTGATGATGAGTCGATGCTTAGTCGCCAAGGAGTTGTAGGAAATGGGAGTGGATCTAATAAGGTGGAGTCCACGCTGTTTTCATGATTTCGTCCAATCACAAACTCGGACATGTTGTGTCTGTGTATGAGATTGCGTTCTCGATGTTAGATTCTGTTCAAGAATCTTATGTTTAGTGGACATAGAGATTGACAAGACATATTGATGCTCAAGCATATTATTTACTGAAAAAGAAACCTCTTCTTTTTTTTAACCAAAAACAAAAATATTTAATCCGGAGAAATTTTTAAGAGAAAATAGCACCGCTAATCAAGGTGTGTACATCTAAGCATTTTTACATAACTTTCCTTCACATGCAAAACCACCTAACTTTCTCTCCAAGTTTCTTGACTTCGGCATAGGAGGTTAATAGGCCGGTACCACACTCCTAGCTTGTTGTTCATCATTTTTAGGTGACAAATTAATCCGGAGAGAAGATTTTCAATGTAGTTTGAAATGCATGACAAATGATTGCAATGGTTTTGAAAAATGTAGATCTCTAGCCGGTCTTGAGCTATGAAATTGTGAAACCTACTTTGGCCTTAGCAAAATATTTTAGCATCAAAATTTAAAAAGGAGTTTAAGGGGACACTTTACCTTTTTTTTTTGGAAACACTAATTGGCGTGAATAATCAAATATAAATAAAAGTGATCATTATCTTTAAAGCATTGTAGTTCACATTATCGGACCGTAATATGGTCAAATGAATAAAGAGAAGATAATCAAGAAAAAACTGCTAGTGGTTTTAAAAAATAAAAACATGGCTGTATAGTCCAGTACAATGACAACGGAGTGGAATTGATATACACCTGGTGGTTTTCACCTCTCTTGAACATTGGCTTCCTTTATCATGGTGGTACTTTTTCTATATGTGATTTAATGCACCATCTAAGGAGATCGGTCCAATTCCATCCAGATGACCATTATCAGACTCGAAAATGGGCTGAACCTGAGCCATTTTCTGACGCAATCCTTCCTTTTGCTCTTTTGAAAAGCCCCTTAAATTCTTACTAACAAGCCATTTTGGTGTAAGTGCATCACAAACTGCCACAAAAACTGAGAATTCAGAATAATCTATGATGCCTTCAAATGGTAGCTCGCTGTTGTCACTGACAATAACTTGTATGCAGAGACTTCGCATGGAATAAAAAAAGTCGGCAAGATGTGGGAGTGTCCCAGCAAAATCTACCACTAGGAGAATAGCTGGATTTATAGTACATATGAGATGCCGGAAGCAAAGGATAATATCTGTTAGTTTTTGATGATTGAATAGATGGATATTTTTGGTTTGATTGATGAATAGGAGAAACAATTGATAATGAATTTAATTGAAAAAAGGAAATATAGGACACTAGTAGATAGATTGAATAGCAAAGGCTTATTGCTTATTGTAATTGTTATTACTTAGTACATATGGAAGCTAGGCTTCCTATTTATACACATCTAAAGTAGGTTTGAGTTTTCTAGATTCTTCTAGCATGATGCTAGATTACATTTTTCCAGATTCTTCTAGCATGATTCTTGACTACATTTTTCTAGATTTTTCTATTTTATTTTTTAAATACTAGTCTCTATGCTATTCTAGATAATTCTAGAAATCTAATTACTTAAACAATATCTATAACTTTCTAGAAATGCATATCACCTATTTCAACAATATCAACCAAATGTTTCTTCATATTGTATTACAGTAATTGTAAACTAAAATGGCACCTCGGAGATGGTCTTTTATCTGATTCAGCTCATTCGATCGATGTTGGAAAATATGCCTTAATTATGCCCCCTCAATCTCAAGGCTGGTTCAATATCATCTCTATTGCCTACAAGAAGGCAAGAGTCAACATTGGATATATATATATATACATATATCAGAATTGTTAATAAAAAAAGAAAAAAGAAAAAAAACTTTTAACCTCTCGAAAACATAATTCCTGAGTAAAAACCCACTACAACCATCAATTCATAAAACTTAACACAAACTAAAATCATAACTAACAAATCCAACAAAATTGATGATAAAATTCAACAAATATAATCAAACAAACAAATAAAAAATTTGTGGAACAAATCATGGTATGTCCAGCATGGAACATGGAAGAAGGCATCACCATGTTTTCTACATAATATGCATAAGATAACACATAGAAATCATAGCCGTAATGATGAAACTTAGTAAGAATTTCCAATTTGAGTCCTTCTTCTTCTGCCTTATAATAGTTTCTACAACGATGTGATGATGATTTTTTTCGATTTTAAACAGTTCTTTCACATTGGAATTCAATTCCCGCACATCATCTCTCACTCTAGTCATTTCATAGATCAACATTTATAACATCGTCCCATACAAAGCATCCACAATAAACGTCATCCTGCATATATAACATTTATATAGTCAATCATTAAATATTTCATATAGTAATACAATACAATATATAATTTTGTATATTTACCTTAGAATTATTGCATTTCCAAAATTTTCTATTTGGATTTCATTGTAAATGAGATATATGTAATGTCATATTACCACCACATTGACACTTTTGTTGCCAAGCACTTTCATTTGTACTAGATGTTGACATTGTAACCAATGCAAACTGTTCTACAAAATGCATCAGATATTAGCTAGCAATATATAACAACAATAATTTTAATGGAGCAAAATATAATATTCACCATCTCAATTTGCGTTGGAAAAGGAAAAAACTTTTTAGAAAATATGTTCTAGCTATAGATTCCTATCTAACACAATTAATAAACTCATCTACCAACCACTTAAAAGTGCAATTTTAAAAATTGTGAAAAAGTTGGACTTTTTGAATAAAAATTAATCTGAAAGTTGGTCATGAACCACACGTAATACCTGGTAACACATAAAAAACCAATAGTAACATTGTTAACGTTATAAAGTTTTGTCATTTCAGATTATTCAGAATAATATTAGATCATGTTATTGAGTAGTTACTAAAGCAACACCGAATATTCAAATATCTTCCACTAAAAAAAGTAAATAAAAATCTAGAGCACAAATTTGATTCCTTTGTACCATGTAAAAGTAAAAAAAAAAAATGAATTCCAGGTCAATTCAATAATGTGAAGCATTGCTTTGAACTAACCATTAAAAGTTAAAAACAAACATTTCAATTCCTAAAGAAACAAAAACAATCAATTCAGAAACACAATCAATTCAGAAAATTCCAATTCAATAATGATCAAAACCCTAACAATCAAAATCGAAACGAAAATAAGAAATTTTAAGATTAACAAAGAAAGAGAACCATACTTTTTAAGAAGATGAGTGCCGGCCCTCAAAAGCTGATGAAGACGGGAAGTAGCTGCGATGGCAACTAGAAGCTGGTGCGACGGGAAGATGCTGCAATGGTGTGATGGAAAGCAGGAGCAGGTGCGACGAAGCTGCTGCAACGATGTTGGAACCTGGTGTGACAAACCCTTTTGCTCGATGGAGAAGACCCCTTCCTACCCTAAGCCCCAATTGTCATTAAACGTGCGTTTCATTAAAGCCACAAAACGTGCATTTTGTTTTCACGCGTTTCATACCTACACAACTCACACTTCTCTCATCATTTCTATATATATATATATATATATATATATATATATATAAAGTCTAAACAATATTATAATAACTAATTGGCCACTTTTTTAAAATTTTAAAATGCATAAATAAAAATAATATAAAAATCAACATCATCGTTTGAAACTCTTTCATAAATAGAGGTTCTTGTCAAAAAGGGTATGCTTTTCAACTTCATCATATATTTCATCCAACTTTGTATGTCTTCATGAAGATCTCTCAGATTCAATTCTAGACAAATTGGTCTCTCTTTCGGATTTCATTCGGTTTGGTGGTGTTTGCAAATCATGGTGCAAATCATGGAATTCCATCACTTTGATTCACACAGAGAAGCGTATCAGGCTAAGCATCTACCAACTTCCATGGCTAGCTAATGGTAAACACTTTCAAATATGCCATAAAAAAGCTGAGCATGTATGTATATGTGTGTGTGTGTCTATATATATATATATGTATGCAGCTTCCAGTTACATTTACCATTTAGTACATCCTAATCTTCCACTTTCAAATAGTTATATTGGATCTTCTCACGGTTGGTTGATTGGATCTTCTAAAAATTGAAATTAAGATCCTAATCTTCCTCCTCATTTCTGTCATTTTAATTAATTCTCAATCCTCCAAACACAAACATTCATTCTTCGTTTGAATATTATCCCATTCTTCAATATTTTTCCGGCAACCAATGTCCGATGAAACCAGCGACGTCGCCGACGAACCCACCACCAGCAGCATTACATCGGAAGCTATACCAGAACCCATCACCACCGCCGTATCAGAACCAGAAGCCACAACTCCACCATCGGAAACCGATCAAACATTGAGTTCCCAAGAATCGCTTTCCAAATTCCAATCCTCCATCGAATCTCTCTCCTCCATTATCCCATCCATTCCTCCCTCTCTCTACGCCGCCACGTCAGACAACCCCGCTCTCTCTCTCCTCCACGACGCTCAAACGTCCTCCGAAATCTCCTCCCTCCTCCGCCACCCCAACTCCGGCGCCTGAGACAACAACCTCTGCCGATGGCTCTACGACACATTCCAGTCCAACAACCCTTCCCTCCAGCTCGTCGTCCTCCGCTTCATCCCCACCGTCGCCGGCCTCTACCTCTCCCGCGTCCCTCTCCGCAAACCCCTCGCCGGCTTCGAAGCCGTCCTCTTGGCGCTCTACGCCCACGGGACCACCTCACGAGCCGGCCAGCCGATCACCGTCAACGTCCCCGACCTCTCCCACCCTAGCCTCTATCACGAGTCCGCATCGCCGGCGAAGAACAACGCGACGGCGCTCAATCTGGCGGTCATATCTCCGAGCTTGGAGCCCCACGGGACGCTGAGGTCCACGCGCAGGGCGAGGATCGTGGGGGTCGCGCTGGAGCTCTATTACAGCAAGATTTACCAAATGCCCATCGAGTCCAAGATGGATTTCTGCGAGTTTTGCAAGGTTTGGGCCAGAAAGGACAAACAGGCCCAGGAGGAGAAGATGTTGGTGTCCATTCCTGTGCGGGCCGATGAAGCCCATGGACTTGATAGTGATAAGAAGGAGAAAGAGAAGGAGAAGGAAGAGGGAAGCAATCCTCTGCCATGGGAGCTGCTTCAGCCTGCTGTGAGAATTTTAGGGCACTGCTTGATGGGTGGGTCAGGATCAGGGGAAGAGAAAGAGAAGGAGAAGAAGCTTGTTGAATCTGCCATGGGAGCTTGCAAGAGCTTGTATGGAAGGTCCATGCATGACATCGATGCCAAGGGGATTTTGGCAACTGAGAGTCTCATCAGGTTGGGGAAGATGGCTTTGGAAACTAAGAGCATCTCCAATGGTATTGTCCATTGGAGTCTATGTGGCAGATAAAATAGAAAGAGTAAATGTTTATGTGGCAAATGTCTATTTTATAGACAGTGAATTTTTAAAATTACTCTTCAATGGATTCTGTCTATAATGAATTTCTAGTTTATTTTATTATTTTTATTCTATGTTTTCTGTTTTTCTTTTTAAAGAGGAGAGAGAGAGAGAGAGAGTTTGCATTATAGAAGGAAAAGAGAGGAGATAGAAACTAATTGCTGACTCATCATGTCTAACAGACCCTCTACAAGTAGAAGATCATCTTGACAGCTTCTATTTTTTTTTATGCCACATCAGCTTGACAGAGTTTATCCACAGAACCATTGGAGAGAAATTTTTTACTATTCTGTCTATTTATCTGATGTGGCATAATTTTTTAGCAATTGACAGAACCATTGGAGATGCTCTAAGGATGTTGTTGATCCTACTGAGATTTCCATATCCAATACCATCTCCATTTGATTTATTACCTTCTACTTTTTATTATTATTATTATTTTTTTATAAATTTTTCTTGGGTTAATTAGGATCAGTTTGATCTCCTAATTATGCTTGCAATTGAAATGTTAAAAGTTCTGAGCCATTTTGGGTTGGAGTACTGGACCAAATGAGTTTTCTAATTAATTTTTGCATTTCATTTAGATTGTTATCTAAATTACATGGAAAAAGTAATGCTATAAGTCACTATTTCGTCATTTCATGTTTTGTTTTTCTAATTATTATTATTTTTTTTATGAAACTTTTGTTCAGTTACCTAGTGGCAATAAATTATAATAGTGTTTATTATTAAAGATTTTATTATTAATTAATAAGACATGACTAGCTAATTGATCTTATATATGATCATTTAAACGCATGTGTTTAAGAAAATTCGACACTTCGTATCATCTTCTTTGAAAATATCTTATGTATTATGAACATTATGAATGCCCATCAATGCAATGAAACTTTTAATATTTGATTATCATTTGTACATACAAGTATAACTCCTGTAACCTATGTAACTTCATGTATTGTATTAATTCTTATCATTATTGGTCATCTATATAATTGTAACTTATGATACATATGGGTCTATATATAGTAGCTATGTAATGAAGGATATGGATATACATAAGAAATGATATTTCTCCATTTATTTCTTATTATCTTTATGTTTTATACTTTATATATTTTGTGTTCTTATTGAAGTTTAGTTAGTTTATAATACATTATCAGCACGAAGTTTTACTAATCTTGGGTTAAAAACATATCAAATTGTTTGTTGTTATGGTGAGACTAGCAATTGAGTTATTTTATCCTATTGAGGTAATCATTTTGTTTTCTATTACATATATGTTTTAAAAAAATTGCTACAGAGTTTGATAATTTTGCAAGATTAAAATTGTTATGGGCATTTTTGCCAACTTAATTATGGGCTAAATACCCTAATTTCCATGTGGTGGGCCTGGTTCTAATAAAATGGTAAGCCAAAATAAAGGTAAAGGGGAGACATGTGTTAATCATCCAAGGAGAGATTATAACTTTGAATCTTGGCCATCCAATGGGTAGATAAATAGGAAAGGGAAGGAAAGAAAAAAGGATGATTTTTTTTACTTCAGACACAAAACCCTAGGCAGCCCCCAAAAATTTCCCTTTCCATCAACCCTTACCTACCCCCTTTTTCCCTTACATCAGACACGGCAACCAAGGCCTTTTTTGGGGATTTGGAGACCATTTTGGTCTCAATCTTGACTTTTTGACCCATTGATTCTACCCAAAAAATATAGACACTATTCATCATCTTCCCCAACATACCTAGACCGGCCAGCCCCCCTTTTTTGCTATATTTGACAGTTTTCTCTCCCTTTTTCTTACCATTTCTCCTTTAAAATCACTTCTTTAGTCATTTATACTATTGAATGGATAGCATGTCTGACTTAGGCATCAGAGGGGAAACGCCGGCCACCACACCGGCCACCACACCGGCGTCCCTCTAACCCCTTTTTTTCCCCCGGTTTTGCAGTAACCTGAGAAGCCTGGTCCGAGACGAAAAATCTCCACAACATTTTGGCGCCGTCTGTGGGAAACGTTTGTTTCCATTTTTTATTTCATGTTTATGGTTTCACCTTTCGATTTTTCATCTCTGGATTTTTTTTTTTTTTTTGTTCTTGATGAACCGATAACTTGTGTTTTCTCTTTGAGTTTCGGCTTCTTGAGTTTAACTTGTGTATTGAGTTTTGTTAGCCCCTCCGATATTTTCATTTTTTCTTCACGTTTTCACTGGGTCTTGAGTTTTGCTTGTCCTTCTCGGTTTGTGGTTTGGCTCAAGCATTACTTGAGTTTCTCGCTTTGTAGTTGTTCATTTAACGATTTTGTTTCTCTCGGTTTGTGGTCTCGTTTGAGCTTTGCTTGAATTTTTTGCTTCGTAGCTTTCGGCCAACAAGTTTGCTCTTAGCTTCCAGTGTCTTTGGCCCCGTTTTAGCTCACCTTTTGAGTCACTTGTGTTGCTGTTTGGTTTAAAAAAAAAAAAGAGGAAAAAAGAAGAGAGGAGAAAAGAAAAGAAAAAAAATAAAATAAAAAATAAAAAAATTTTGCCTCAGCACCTGGACAGATAGCCAGAGCCGAACCTAGCTGGAGCTGAACATGGCTAAAGCTAAACCCAGGTGGAACTGAACCCAGCTGGAGCTGAACCTGGCTGAAGCTGAACCTAGCTGGAGCTGAACTTGGCCGAAGCTAAACCCAGCTGGAACTAAACCTGACCGAAGATGAATCTAACTGAACCGAGGAGGAACAGAACCTAAAGCGCGATGCCAGATACCCACCTGGAGCAACAAGCCACGCTGGATGGAGCTGAACCGTCTAGCAGAGGAGCTAGGGGTAAACGGCCCATGGGAACCAGCTCTGTTCCAGACCGAGGAACCACGACCCCGACAACTGAGCCGACTATGGCACCTTCACAGCCACTACCGCTGGCTCAGAGGCGAAGCGAAAGGCGGGTGGCTCCACGCTCGGAGCGAGCTAGAATATCTGACCTGGAGAACTGAATGGAGCAACTCATTAGCTTGCTCGAGCAACGCCCGCAGACCAACCGTGAGCCTGCCTCCCAAACCAGGAGGAGCCTAGCTCCAGAAGATTCTCCACGACCTCGCGCTAACTCTCGAACCTATGGAGATGGGGGAGTCCAGGAGGAGGAGCTGGGAGCTCAAGTTAGAGACCCACCTCGGCAGCTACGAGTAAAATCCGTACCATCAAGGGCTTACATGAGGCCACCTCATGACGAACCCAGGAGGAACCCAACACGAAACTACCCCTCCCCGGGACGCCGACAACCAGGAGACGAGCGAGGCAACTCCCGGTTGAGGTCGGTGAGCGATGCTTTCTCCTCTCCCAACGATGGACTGGACCTTAGCAATCTTAGGGCATCTCTCAATGCGAGGAGGTGAGCTCGAGAGGAACTCGATCGTGAGGAGTCTCGAGTCGAACGTAGGAGGCGAGCCGAACTGGAGGAGGAGAAAGTGCTCATACGGGCAGAAGAGAGGAGGAAAATCCAAAATGAGGAGAAACAGAAGATTGAGGCGGAGGAGAGGCAGAGATGGGAAGCTGAAAAAAGGAGGACAGAAGCTGACGAGAGGCAGAGAGCTGAAGCATAAAAGAGGAGGCTGGGTGATGAGGCGGACATGAGAACCCGCAACCAACCGCAATATCAAACGCCCGGAGCATGCCTGGTTCCGTACCCGCAACCCTACGCATATGCTCCGGAGCCAGGACAATCTACCTCACCCTTTGGGATGGAGATACGTAGAGCTGAACTCCCGAAGGACTTCAAAATACCAAATGTGGGAAGATATGAAGGCAAAACAGCCCCAGCCGAGCACCTAGGGGCTTACAAGGTTTGGATGGAGTTTGAAGCAGCTAGTGACGCAATCATGTGTCGCGCCTTCCTTCTAACCCTTGGAGGGGCAGCGTGAACCTGGTTCACCAGCCTCCGCCCTGGCTCAGTTCATTCCTTTAGCCAGTTGGAGAGCGCGTTCATGGCACAGTTCATCGGAGCTAGACCTGTTAAAAAACCAACGTCTCACTTGTCGTCTGTGGTACAAGGGGAAAACGAGTCTTTGAAGGCTTACGTTTGGAGATTCGTGGATATGATGATGCAGATAGAGGGTTGCACAGACGACCGCGCCATGCAAGCCATGCAAGACGGAGTGCGTGATGAGGACATTATAAGAACTGTGGCCAAGAATCCATCTAGAACTTTTTCGGAAATGTTAGTAGAAGCCCATAAACACATCTTTGCGGAGGAGATTATACAATCCAGAAGGAACCTAAACCGGGGAGGAGGTGGTGGCAGGTCCGAACTTAGAAGAAGTCAGAGAAATGTCCCCCAGGATAACAAGAGAAGCTATGAAAAGATGAACCAGGGGCCTCGACCGCCCAAGAGCAAGTTTGAAAGGTTCACCCCCCTCAACATGACCTGCTCAGAAGTGCTAATGCAGATTGAGGGGAACAACCTACTGAAAAAGCCTTTTCCGATGCGGACCCCCTTCAAGTTTAGAGATAAGAGGAAGTTTTGTAGATATCACAAGGACTATGGGCACACCACAGAAGAGTGCTTGGACTTGAAGGATGAGATTGAAGCTTTGATTCAGAGAGGGTAGCTGAAGGAGTTTGTAACAAAGGCCACAGGGCCCCGAGCTCCCCCTCTACCAAGGCAAGAAGAAATAGGGAGGGGAGAAACACCTTCAACATCGCTACAGCCGGGTAACTTACTATGCAACGTAAGAACCATTATAGGTGGACCAGGAATCGGAGGAGAATCGAACCGCTCAAGGAAGTCGCATGCAAGGGAGGCCAAGGGTTTCAGTGGACAGCATGAGATAAACTGTACCTTTAGGCCAGTAAAGGTGATCCGGAGGGAGAATTTTCCAATAACGTTTACAGATAAAGAAGCATTGAGAGTTCAGCACCCGCATGACGATGCTATTGTGATAACGGCTCAGGTCGCTAACCATATGGTATATCGGATGTTAATTGACAACGGGAGCTCGGTGGATGTCCTGTACGCGTCTGCATTTGATACCATGGGTCTAAGGAGGGAGATCCTCAAACCAGTGCTCACACCGCTCATGGGATTCGCTGGAGACACTGTGTTCCCCGAAGGGTCCATCAAGCTCCCCCTCACCATTGGAGAGGTTCCAAACAGGTCCACTGTCTTGGTAAATTTTTTGGTAATAAAATCACCATCTGCCTACGATGCCATTTTGGGTAGGCCGACTCTCAACGCTTTAAAAGCATCTACATCAACTTACCACCTCATGATCAAATTTACGACGGAAGAAGGAGGCATCGACACGGTGCGAGGAGACCAGTTTGAGTCCAGGCAGTGTTATGCCATGGCTCTTCGCAGCAAGGACGCACATTCAAAGACGTTACCCATCTTCTCGAACTCGGGGCAGAAATACCCCGAGCCTCGACATGAGAGGTTGAATCACATGGTTCGACCTCCGACCTTCGGGCAGAAATGCTCCGAGCCAGCGCGGAATCCGACATCCAAAAAGAAGTCACGAAGACAAAAATCGCCTTCCGGGCAGAAATGCTCCGAGCCACATCTCGAGAGAACTACGTCACCAACACCACCTGAGACTAACAAAGAAAATGCTTTGCCAGCCCTTAGAGTTGGCATGGAAGCGGCAATCGAAGATTTAATGATGGTGGAAGTCTAGACGGTTGATGGAGAACCTCTAGAAAGAGAGGTAGATGACAGGAGGCAAAGGATGCTTCGGGGAGAGCCATTGGAGGAACTTACTAGTGTCCAATTAGATTCAAAAGACCCAGCGAGAACCACAAGAATTGGCACAACACTTTCATCGGAGTTGAAGGAAGCACTCGTGGAATTCCTAAGAAATAACTCAGATGTCTTCACATGGTCACACAAGGACATGTCTGGGATAGACCCAGAGGTGATGGCGCATAAGCTAAACGTGGACCCTAGCTTCAGGCCGGTCAAACAAAAAAGAAGAGCCTTCAACCCCAAGAGATATGAAGCGATCAAAGCGGAGGTTGAGAAACTTTTGAAAGCGGGACTTATCAAGGAGGCAATGTACCCTACATGGTTGGCGAACGTAGTGTTGGTAAAAAAGAGTAACGGAGAGTGGAGGGTGTGTGTAGACTTCACAGACCTAAACAAGGCATGCCCCAAAGATAGCTTCCCATTGCCCAAAATTGACCAGCTAGTAGACTCAACGGCTGGGAATGAAATGTACAGTTTTTGCAATGCCTTCTCAGGATACAACCAGATCAGAATGCACCCCGACGATCTGGAAAATACCGCCTTCATAACCAACCTCGAGCTATACTGCTACAAGGTGATGCCTTTCGGACTCAAGAACGTTGGAGCCACCTACCAGAGACTGGTAAACAAGATGTTCACCGACCAGATTGGGAAGACGATGGAAGTATATGTGGATGACATGTTAGTGAAGAGCGTCAAAGCGGCCAAGCATTTAGATCACTTGAGCGAGATGTTCAACGTCTTGAGAAGGCATAAGATGATGCTCAATCTGGCGAAGTGTGCCTTCGGAGTATCCTCAGGGAAATTCCTAGGCTTCATGGTGAACCAACGCGGAATTGAAGCCAATCCTGACAAGATCAAAGCAATCATGGAGATGACATCGCCCCGGAAAGTGAAGGAAGTACAGAGGCTCACAGGGAAGGTGGCAGCTCTTAACAGATTTGTCTCAAGAGCTACAGACAAATGCCTGCTGTTCTTCAAAATTCTCAGAGGAGCTAAAGATTTTGCTTGGACCGAGGAGTGTGAGGAAGCTTTTTCCCAGCTCAAGAAGTACCTGAGCACATCACCACTCCTTTCTAAACCTATTTTTGGAAAGACATTGCTCTTATACTTGGCTGTATCAGAGACAGCGGTTAGCGCAGCCCTAATACGCAAAGAGGGGACAGCCCAGTTGCCGATTTATCATGTTAGTAAGGCTATGGTACCAGCAGAAACTAGGTACCCCAACATTGAGAAGCTGGCCCTATCCTTAATCATGTCTTCAAGGAAGCTGAAGCCATACTTTCAGGCACATTCGATCACGGTGCCCACAAGTTATCCCCTCAGATAGGTGCTCCAGAAGCCAAAGGCGTCTGGAAAACTGATTAAGTGGTCCATTGAGCTAGGACAGTACGAAATATCATACAAACCTCGCACGGCGATAAAAGCTCAGGCAATGGCTGATTTTATCGCTGAGTTCACCGCATCAGAAGAATGAGAGATCATTGTAGCAGACGACTGTGGCAAAGAAAGTAGCACACAACCAGGCTCAATATGGACCTTACATATAGACGGATCATCCAACGAGCGTGGAAGCGGAGCGGGGTTCATCCTGACTACTCCAGCTCCTGATCATGCCAAGCTCGAGTATGCACTCAGACTTGGGTTTAAGGCATCAAACAATGAAGTGGAATACGAAGCACTAATTGCAGGACTCAAAATGGCCCGATCACTAGGAGTTAGGAGGTTACATAGCTATAGTGACTCACAATTGGTGGTGAGGCAGGTCAACTCGGAATACCAGGCCAAAGGGGCAAGCATGATCAGTTACCTAGGCGTGGTCAAAGAACTATTGAAGGATTTTGAAGAACACCTTATTACCTAGACACCAAAGGCAGAAAATTCAAATGCTGATTCGCTCACCAAGCTAGCATCAGCTGCCGAATCAGAGCTAGTGCGCACAATCCCCGTTGAAACATTAGCACAGCTTAGTATATCAGAGAAGAAGCAAGAAGTGAACCCGATCGAGGAGAAGCCGGGATGGCGAGATCCAATTGTCAAATTTTTGGCAGACGGCTCCCTACCCGAAGACAGGCTGGAGGCCAGAAGAATGAAGTACAAAGCATCTCACTACACCCTCATCAACAGAGCTTTATACAAGAGAGGCTTCTCGTTTCCCTATCTGAGGTGCCTAGGGGAGGAAGAAGCGGACTACGTCCTGAAGGAAGTCCACGAGGGAGTGTGCGGTAACCATGCAGGAGGAAGGTCGCTAGCACACAAAATAGTCCATCAAGGCTATTACTGGCCAACCATGCAAGGAGATGCGAGGGGTTCGTGAGAAAATGTAACCCTTGCCAAATGTTCGCCAACATCCAAAGAGGACTGCCGGAGCAACTCACCTCTATTAAGAGCCCATGGCCATTCGCTCAATAGGGAATCGACCTCATCGGTCCACTACCAACCGGGCGTGGCCAGGTGAAATTTGCAATAGTGGCAATCGACTATTTCACCAAGTGATCCTTGAGGGATTTAAACAAATTTAATGACTTTATTTATATTTTATTGGAATGAAAGATTTCTTTTTTGTCCAAATTGGTGAAAATTATTTATGGACCATTAATATTATGGAGCATGACCATCCAATTGAAAAAAATAAACATCATTGGAGGATTGCTCAAAGAGTATTTTTTTTTTATCATTTTTTGAAGTGAATGCTATACTATTTATTATCGTCTTCCGAAGCGGATGTTAATTTATTTTATATTATGTTGGAATTGGAATTTATCAAGCTCAATTGGTGATAATCTTAGTCTAAGAAAATCCATGAAATATTAGACATATTTAATTAGAAGAATTAAATTTTTCTATGAGCTTTTGATTATATTGAAATTGAAGTTTTTCAAATTTTATTTGTCATTGTGGACGATTGAGTAAAACTATTGATGACCATTGGTATATATTATAGAATATGGTCATCTAATTATGAAGCATCTCTGAAAGATAGCTCAATATATATTAATATTCTTTTAAATGAATATTTTATTGTATTTGTATATTATTTATTATCTCTTCAAGTGGATGATATTACACATAGTCATTTTATATGAGAACTATGTAATGAAATATATATTTTCTTTAGTTATTGCTATGAAAAAGCAAGTTTCTTCACTAGAAATGGAAATAAAGTAATGAGATAAAGTTTATATGCATTCTATTGGATGAATATATAATTGAAATTGGATTAGAAAGATTATTGGTTTTGTACTTGTTGGACATCCAAAGTATTTTATTTCCATATGTAAAGCCTTAGAGGGAAAGATAAAAGGAAATAATAGTGAGCAATTTATTTACATGATCAAATGAAAATATGATGCAATTTGAATGCAGAGAATTGATCCTAAAGATCAAAATATTGAAAAATAAGATCACGAAGATCTAAGTGAGACAACAAATTAAATGTCTTCAATGATTTAATATTTATTACTTATTTTATATAATGTGATTTATTATTTTTAAAGTCTCTAAAAAGGAAAATATATTTGGTGAAAATTATTAGGATCTAGGAGATCCATATGCATCATAATGCATATACCACAAATATATGAGAATTGATCAATATATGATTTATTATTCATGCAAGAAGCATACATTTGAATATATTGTCTATAAAAACTATGTCAGAAGCATATATTATACATTTGGCAGTTAGACAATATGTTAATACTTGATTATTTATATAATGCGCTTGTGGCATAAATAATCGACGAATTTAAAAATTTAAACTCCTAAAAAAAGAATTTGAGTTTGCGAACATAAATAGAGATGTACATCTTATAGTTTGTAGAATATTTTAAAAAGCCGCATGAATAATTATATGTTTGAGAAATAAAACTCTATAAAAGAAAACCTGAGAAGTGGTTAAAGCTCTATACAAGAGATTTTATGGAAGAGATTCTCCTGAAGAGAATAATTAAATTTTTTGAGATCATAAAGAAAATTGTTGACAGTTTTTTCAAAGTAGTTACATAAAATAATTAAAAATGATTATGATCTTGAAATTATAAGATATTGTAGATTTATCTACGCATTAATGACAAATTAAAAATAAACAATTCAAAGTGCATTGTATGAATTTGTTAAAAATCTCAAATACTGCACCAAAATATGAATATCAAAGTTTGAATTTTATATACAAAGCTTAGTTTATGGCAAAAAGTCTCCTGAAGAGATTTGCAATGAAGAAATATACTAAAATGTTATAACTGTAATTATATAACTTGTTAGTTTCTAAAATATTTGAATTGTATTCTATATGGAATATTTGATTTTGAGATTCTGATAATTTCTGAAGGATTAATTGTGATATTGCATGTAACAAGATCTCGAGGTATATACTCAAAGCGCTATATAAATTAGACGAATGAATCGTCTCAATGAGTAATCTAAGAATGATAGGATATGTCAACGAACCAATTTGCCTATGTGTATTTATTTTTAATATTATTATGACTATATTATAACTCCTGAAGAGTTTAATGAAACAATTTTTCAGCCATTAAGGGGAGAAAGCCGAAATTAGAATAATGTCATGGCATTTTGAAATATATTGTCTCATCTGCTAGTGAGAAATTATATGAGTTGTAAATATTCAAAAATGAAAAGATGTCATTGGAGAACAATTTGCTATTACAACTATCAATGAAAAACACTTGAAGTGTGTTAGAATTTTTGGTGCAAAAGAGAGTTCTTTTAAAAAACTTGCATGCATGATATTTTTGAAATACAAGTTTTTGACAATAGTGCATGAGTTCAATGAAAATTGCATTTCCTTATATTCAAAGAGATTATATTAAATTACTAAACATTTAGAAATGTGTTGACTTAAAAATTAAATATGTTAGTTTCATCTATGTCGACACCAGAGGAAGCATGCACACCAAAAATATGCATATTATACTCGTTTTCCTTCACCATGATTTTTGTCCCATTGAGTTTTTCTGGTAAAGTTTTAAAGAGGCAGTTTAAGCAGGTTATCATGGATAAAAATTAGCAGTTTACATCAATATAATATATGTTCAAATTGCACTCTTTTTCTTTCGACAAGGTTTTTCCCACAGGGTTTTCTTTGCAAAGTTTTAACAAGACAATTTATCATCAAAAGATATCAGATATCAAAAGGAATGTACTATTTTTCCTTCGTCAAAGTTTTGTCCCACAAGATTTTTCTGACAAAGTTTTAACGAGACATATTTCAATGTGATGGACATTCAATGGAGAGTATTATGAATGTCCATCAATGCAATGAAACTCCCAATATTTGATTATCATTTGTACATACATGTATAACTCCTGTAACCTATGTAACCTCATATATTGTATTAATTCTTATCATTATTGGTCATTTATATAATTGTAACTTATGATACATATGAGTCTATATATAGTGGCTATGTAATGAAGGATATAGATATACATAAGAAGGTGATATTTCTCCATTTATTTCTTATTATCTTTATGTTCTATACTTTATATATTTTGTGTTCTTATTCAAGTTTAGTTAGTTTATAACATTATGATTTTTTATTTTTATTTTTTACATTAATAGGGTTTTTAGAATTCAGGATCTCTCACGTATGAAGAAGTGTGGACATTACCATTAAATTTTCTATGAATGACAAATGTTGTATGATGCTATTGTAACTTTTTGACAAGGCATTTGTATTTCTTAAGTATATATTATAAAGTTTCTTTAGATACCAAATACAAATTAAATGCATTTAATTATATTTTACTTGTTGAACTTAATTTTTTTTTTTTTTGGAAAAGATGATTCAAATAGATATTAATTAAGGCACATTGATGAATAATGTGCGGGCTCCAGGGTAAAGCCAAGGCCCCAAATTAAAATTTATATATAAATGAATTTATATCTATATATATAATCAATATATTATAATAATTAATAGGCCAATTTTTTAAAATTTTAAAATGCATAAATAAAAATAATATAAAAATCAACATCATCATTTGAAACTCTTTCATAAATAGAGATTCTTGGCAAAAAGGGTATGCTTTTCAACCTCATCATATAATTCATCCAACTTTGTATGTCTTCATGAAGGTCTCTAAGATTCAATTCTAGACAAATTGGTCTCTCTTTCGGATTTCATTCGGTTTGGTTTCCAAATCATGGAATTCCATCTCTTTGATTCACAAAGAGAAGCGTATCAGGCTAAGCATCCACTAACTTCCATGGCTAGCTAATGGTAAGCACTTTCAAATATGTCATAAAAAAGCTATGTATGTGTGTGTATATATGCAGCTTCCAGTTACGTTTACCATTTAGTACATCCAATAGTTATATTGGATCTTCTCACAATTGGTTGATTGTTTTCTGTAGAAAGGTCTGCATCAATTTTCATCTTCCTCCATTCATTAGTAGTAGATTTGGTAGAGTTGCCAATGTTACATTGTTAAGAGACCCTAATTTGAGATCTTTTAAGGTTATTGCAATTTCTTACAAGAATGTTGTAGCCTATCTAGAATATGGTGGTGAATTTCGGACCTATTTAGAATCTGCGAATTACTTTATTTAATTTTTTGGGCCCTTCTAGGTTTACATTCTATGAAGATGGAAAATTTGGTGTGTTCCATGCCATGGTGGTCAAATATGTATCTAGAGGTCGTCTATGGTGGTAGTGATACTAAGAAGATTCGACATGATTTGACTGGCATTTGTTCTTCAGATCTGGTTTATTGTGGAAGAAAGCCACCGATGTTGATATTTTAATGGTTCTTAAATTAGAACATAAAATTTATAGGAGATATATAGTATTCAAAGTCATAAGACTTTAGAAGGGAAATTAAATGTATTCCATTGTGTTGATGGGATTTTTTTTGGGTTGATGGGATTTTTATCTGAACAAATCTGATGAATAAGTACATAATTTGGGAATTCAAATTTCAACGGGACTTCCACCCGACTCAATTGGGTTTAAAACATTGTCACCCAACATTGACTTGAACAATTATAAAAAAAATTTATAATTAAATTGGATTGGTTAAATGGTTACCGAATGTGTTGAGCATCCTACTCTATACTCGAAATTTCTTACTAAACAAAAAAACAAAAAAAATAACAATAAAACATTAATAAAGCACAAAAATAAAAAATTGTTGGCCATTACTCCACCAACTTGGTTTTGGTCCAATGGTCGATCATGTGTTTGAGGTGAGTGAATTGACCTATAACACTGGAGTGTAGTGATTTTGGTGGAGACTTTATGTACTGTCTGAGTTGTACCCATCTGACCTGCAATTAGTACTCCATATTTGACCAAACAGTACTTTGATAATAATAACACTGAGAATAATATAATATAATTTTTCTTCATCGATTTTCTGTGATTTCGATACCATAAATGACAAAGTTGGACTTAATTTGTACCTATATATATAATATATAATTTTGCTATTGTGGCCTACTTGATGGAAACACTCCACTGTGAACAGACTGATAATATTTTTTTTTTTGCTAACAGAACAGACTGATAATATATAATATGTTACTGTTTTCTTTGGAATTTAACTTGACCAATCACAATGAAAGTCGCTCCCTAAATGTTTTCCTGAATGACATAAATAAATAATTATCAAAAAACTCCTACATATAACAATAATTATTGTCATTAGACATATAGAGAATACTATTTGGTTTTAACATCAATGGGTTAAATGGAAGAAAAAAATAAATATAGAAACTCAACCCAAAACGTATATCAGAAGAATTTGGGAAGAAATGCAATTACAATGCCAATAAGCAAAGCCATAGCAGAGGATGCAGCATTTGAGGCTCCATTTTCATTTTTGGATGTTCCTCCAGGTGAAGGAGATCCGGATGGCTGTGGACCTACAATATAATTTATTTTTATATATAAATGTATATTGTTTAGTACAGTTAATTTCATATCAGAATGACTTAATTTATTTTTATTATTTGGGCCGAAAAATAATAAAATCCGGTTTAAATGTTGAAATCAAAATGTAAAGTCTAAGATTGGATTTTAAAAAAAAAAAAATAGCTTCATTGCTGTTTAGTAATCTTGAAATACTAAATATTTAGCTTTTTTAGGAAAATAAAAATAGATTCAGCAAACTATCAAACAAAAGAAAAGGATGGAATATTTAGCTTTTTGGCCCTTCTAGGTTTACATTCTATGAAGATGGAATATTTGGTGTGTTCCATGCCGTGGTGGTCAAATGATGTGTCTAGAGGTCGTCTATGGTGGCAGTGATACTAAGAAAATTCGACATGATTTGACTGGCATTTGTTCTTTTGATCTGGTTTCTTGTGGAAGAAAACCACCAATGTTGATATTTTAATGGTTCTTAAATTAGAACATAAAATTTATAGGAGATATATTCAAAGTCATAAGACTTAGAAGGAAATTAAACGTATTCCGTTGTATTGGAGTTTGATTTAGTGGCAATCATTTTAAATTATATTCCATGTGTTTAACGTTTTGCATGCTTTAGCCACTCTTGTTGACACAAGACTGGAATATTTTGGCAGCATAGTATATATATTTTATATATAACAGGTTTCATTATTGTATCAGGGTTTAGCAAATCCAGAGATGTCTTGTTGATATAAGTATTATTGGCAGAATAAGACTTCCACTATCCATCTCATAAAATATCTCTAATAGAGAATGTAAATTGCTATATATGTGGCATAAAAATAGACACTATCTAAATTTATGTGGCATAAATGCACATTCAATTCAAAAATCGTTTTCCAATGATAACGTGCACAAAAATTATTTTTGATTATTAATTAATTATATATTTTATTAAATATTTTTATTTTTTGAACAAATTAGACTTTTAAAGTAAATTTTACATTTTAGGAAGCTTGACAATGTCTGACAGAGTCTCCAGAAGTAGACATTCTTCTTGACAATGTCTAGGCCACATCAGCTCGACATTCATTTTAGACATTACTAGTAGAGTGTATTTTTTCAAAACAATGTTTATATTTGCTTATATAGCATGTTAATTTTAGCAATCCATATTCCATTGGAGATACTCTAAGCATGCTGCATGCATTACAAGAATCTATTTTATTTTCCAGCCATTTAGTAAATAAAAAATAAAAATTATATCAAGGAATGAAAATTGTTATACTATACAGGGTATTAACTAATGAAAAAAATTCTACTACTACATGTTAATTTGGCTGCAGGCCAAATTTGATCTACTATTCATATTACTTATTTGGAGTGCCACTAGTGCTAAGAAGTGTTAGTAATTTTAAATTTGGAATTGAAGAATATAATTTGGAGGATGAAATATCTGAGTTGGTGGTATTTGTTTTATTTCCCCTTGGATTCTACCATAAATGTTCAACAAAGTTGCATTAGACCCTATTTGATATAGTTTTTTAAAAGCTGCTTCTGGATTTTAAAGCTCAAAGCTAATTTTAAGAGTGTTGGACAATTTTTGAAAGTGTTTTAGGCTTCTATAGGATATTTTAACCAAAGTTTTGGTAAAGGAACAATGCTATATTAAAGTACAAAAAAACCTCATATTTTAACCAAAGTTAGTAAATGAATTTGAGGTTTTCAGAAAATACTTTTGAAGAAGCAAAATTTGTACGGAGCAAGGCCTTAGTATTAACTGTTTGAATATATGTAGTTTAATAACTTAAAATGCTTACATGTGTAGTTGTGCTTGTGCCTATCAAAGCATGTGTCATTTTGTACTTCTATGTTTGTGAAAGCCTCATTTATTTTTTATTTTTTTATTTTTGGGTAAAAAATGAAAGCCTCATTTCCGGAGCAGGGGAGTTCTTTTCTTTTCTATAAACTGAACTTGTCTAGATTTTTTTTTTTGGTAAAATGAAATTGTCTAGATTTGGTTGGCTATGTTGGAGTAATGGTTTCCACTCAATTTGATATCATTTTGCTTACTGGACAACTAAGAATATTTTGGCAGCCCAACGTGTATATAATTTTAAATAGATATTTCAATCCTTTTAATTTGACCCCTATTTTATTTGCTGCTTATCAGTAAAAAAGGTATTTCGTGAAACTTGGTCTTCTTTTAAAAAAAGAACTTGTTATATGGGAATTAAAATATTTAGAATAAATCTATAAAAAAAAGGTATTGCGTGAAACTTGGTCTTCTTTTAAGAAAAACTTGTCATATGGGAATTAAAATATGTATTTCGTGAAACTTGGTCTTCTTTTAATAAAAACTTTTTTGATGAAATTCTTTTAATAAAAACTTGTCATATGGGAATATGGCATCTAATTGTATTTACATTTTATATCTAGCTTTTTAGGAGACGACTTGACTCTTGACTCATGATTACCACTTAACTAATAATTAAAATTTCCAACCCAAAATTATGGGCAAGGTTTAAACTTATTGGTCCATGCTTGCTTCTCTATAAGAAGCTCTCTAAATATTTCCACTTCCATGCTCATCTAAGAAAAAAGGAAGGAAAAAACAAAAAAGCATTATGGGTTTATCAATATTGTGCTTTGCTGTGCTGTTTTGGTGTTTATTTCTGAATTTTTTTATGTTTGAGATTATTGTGGTTGCTGACTCTGTTGCTTATAATATGCAGCCATTTTGCCATGACGATGAGAGGTATGCCTTGATGAAGTTCAAGAGTAGCTTTGTCATTGACAAACATGCTTCTGGTTATGAAGGAGCTTATCCCAAAGTTTCATCATGGAAATGTGAAGAAGAAAATAGCAACTGTTGCTCATGGGATGGAATCCAGTGCGATGAGGATACTAGTCATGTGATTGGTGTTGACCTCAGCTCTAGTTTTCTCTTTGGCTCTATCAACTCCACCAGCACCCTTTTCAGCCTCCTTCATCTTCAAACACTCAACCTTGCTCATAATAACTTCAATTACTCTCCAATTCCTTCTGCTATTAAGCAGTTTTCTGCTCCAACTTATCTCAACCTCTCTCATTCTATGTTTATTGGCCAAGTTCCATTTGAAATTTCAACCTTGTACAGGTTGTTATCCCTCGACCTGTCTCATAATTCAGATTTTTCTGGAGAAAAGCTTTTATATCTTAAAAATCCTGATCTAAAAAGCCTAGTGAGAAACTTAACTAGCTTAGAAATTCTCCGTCTTAGTTACGTAGACATATCATCCACAGTACCTGATTTCCTTGCAAACTTTTCTTCTTTGACGTCCTTGATTCTTAAAGATTGTGAATTGTACGGTGAGTTTCCAACAGAGGTTTTTCAACTTCCAAATCTGCAAATTCTTATTGTAGGATCTAACAAAAACCTTACTGGTTATTTGCCTGAGTTCCACCAAAAAAGTCCTCTTGTAAAATTGATACTGGAAAGTACTAGATTTTCTGGAAGCATACCATTTTCAATCGAAAAGCTTGACTCGTTAGAGCTTTTAAATGTTTTCAATTGCAATTTTTCAAGTATTATTCCATCTTCACTCGGTAAACTTGGCCGCCTTACTTATCTAAACCTACGGATGAACAACTTCAGTGGTTACATTCCTTCTTCTCTAGGAAACCTTACCAAACTTACTGCACTAAAACTTGCAAGTAATCAATTGAATGGGCCATTTCCACAATCATTATCTAAGCTCATAAATCTTGAGGTTTTCAATTTAGCTTCTAACAATTTGGGGGGTACTGTGAGATTCAGCATGTTTTTTAACATGAAAAATCTCATTTTTTTCCAACTTACTGATAATAATTTTTCAGTGGTCTTTGAAAAAACAAACATAAATGCAACGGGTCCAAAATTCAAGCTTCTAGGACTGGGTTCATGCAATTTATATGAATTTCCTGCTTTCCTTAGGCATCAAAATGAGTTGGAGTGGTTGGATCTTGGTGACAATAAAATCTATGGTGAAATACCAAAGTGGATGTGGAACACGAGTGTAGACACTTTGGAAGGTTTGGACATTAGCAACAACTTCTTAACAGGCTTTCATCAGGAGCCTGCAGTTCTTCCTTGGGTTAAATTAGGCTCACTAGAACTTGCCTTTAACATGTTGCAAGGACCACTTCCAATTCCTCCACCATCCATCAAGGAATATAATGTCTCAGGAAACATGATGACTGGTAAAATTTCACACGAATTCTGCAATATGAGCTCTCTTTACATCCTTGATTTGTCCGATAACAAGTTGGATGGCATGATCCCTCAATGTTTAAGAAACTTGAGCAGATCTTTGTCGGTGTTAAGTTTAAGAAACAACTCTTTTCATGGAATCATTCCTCAGATATGGACAGAGAATGCAAGCAACTTGATGATGATTGATTTTAGTTACAATCAGTTCCAGGGGCATCTACCGCGATCGTTATCTCACTGTATGATGCTAGTAGGGATTGTTGTCTCTAACAATCGATTGAATGATGTTTTTCCATCTTGGTTGGGGTCCCTTCCGAAGTTGAAACTTCTTTCATTGCGTAAGAATGAGTTCCATGGTGAAATTGGTAATCCTACAAAGGATTTGGAGTTCCCCAAGCTGCAGGTGATTGATTTGTCTTACAATAATTTCACAGGTAAATTGCCATCTCAATACATCTTCAGTTGGAATTCCATGAAGGTTACCACCTCCAGCCATTTGACATATATGGTGGCGGAGTTTGGCATTCCTGTTTCTCAGACTTTTCGGTCGGCAATAAATCATCGCTATTCAATCACAATAACATCTAAAGGGATAGAGATATACTATGGAGCCATCCAAGATGTCATTGTTTTTGTTGATTTTTCAAGCAACAGATTTGAAGGGGAGGTTCCTGAATCGTTTGGGAGTCTAAAGGCCCTTCGCTTATTAAACCTTTCCAACAACATGCTTTCGAGTGGCATCCCTGCATCTTTGGGAAACTTAACATTGCTTGAATCGTTGGACCTTTCTCAAAACAGCCTCTCTGGAGAGATCCCTCAACAACTGATGCAGCTCGGATTCCTTTCACACTTCAACGTCTCTCACAACAAGCTGACAGGGCCTATACCGCAAGGGAAACAATTTAATACGTTTGAGAATAGTTCGTTCGAGGGAAATCCAGGATTTTGCGGTGATCCATTGTCACGGAAATGTGGACAGTTGCAGTCCTCGCCAACACCAACTTCGACTTTTGGACAAGTTGACAGCGATTCAGAGTCTCCATCCATACTAGATTGGATGTTTGTGGTGGCAGGTTTTATAAGTGGATTAGTTGTTGGAGTGGTTCTTGCGGACATTATGATCACAAGGAGACATGGATGGTTGGAAAAGGTGCTGTGGAAATTGAGAAAAGAGAGGAGGGATTAGAGAAATTGAAGATGCCAAGCTATGTGTCTATCTTTTCTGTGCTGGTTCACTTTCTAAATCATTTTCAACGACTATGTGGCTTCTTAATCTTTCTGTCCGTATTTTCTTTTTTGTTCTTTTTTATTATGTTATCTACTTAAATTGTGTGAATTTATGTTATGAGTCATTAGATTAAAAAAAATAAAAAATTAAAAAATAATATATATATATATATATCATATGCTGGTTGTGTTAGTTTGTATTGATACAAATAATATATATATATATACTAGTTTTTGCCAAATTGCACGTGGTTTTAAAAATATTTTATTTTATATATATTTTTTCATGAATTTAAAATATATATATATATATTGCATTTTAGTTATTCATTGTTTTTTTTTTCTTATTTAATTATACAAATAACACAACTGTAATTTATTTTGTATAACAAAAGTAAGAAATTATAATTTTGAAGTCATTGTATAATTACATCCGAGGATAAAAATATAAAGATAAAGGTACTAAATTATTAATGGAATTAAAATTGTTGCTAATATAATTGTAACAGTTTCTTAATAAAAATCAACAATGTGTAACTATATAAGACTAATAAGGAATAAAAGCATAAACATAAACGAGAGTAGTAGAGCATAAAAGAAGAAAACGTAAATACATCAGATACTTAGAATTCAGTGGTAATCTTACAAGCTAAAAAAAAAAAAGATGGATTGGATATCTAAACATGTGACGAAAACTGTGATACTAACTTGATATGAGTGTAAATTCATAAGACAATGACCAAAATAATATTTCAATGAGTATGGATTAATCGGAAGAGAAGTCAAACTAATGGCAAGCTTTACCAATCTAGATCACAAGCTATGTCAACATGAATTGCTCCTCCATGCAGGCCACAAGCTATATTAGTAGGAAACAAATGGCCTTTGACATAGAGACAGAGTATGAGAGCAATCAACCTTGTCGACAGCAGTATATAACAACTGAGGCAACGTTTCCTTTGTCAAAATTCTGCAAACCTGAGATGACCTGGGAAAGGATTGCAATAGAATTTTTTTTTTTTTTTATTTTTTTATTTTTTTATTTTTATAGTAAAAACGTTATTTAGTATCTAATGAACGACAGCCTATAACAATTATAAATGTTGTATGATCTTATTATAACTTTTTGACAAGGCATTTGTGTTTCTTAAGAATATATTATAAAGTTTCTTTAGATACCAAATACAAATTAAATGCATTTAACTATATTTTACTTGTCGAACCTTTTTTTCTTAAAAGATGATTCAAATGGAAATTAATTAAGGCACCATTAATGAATAATGTGCGGGTTCCAGGGTATAGCCAAGGCCCCAAATTAAAATTTATTTATAGATGAATATATATATATAAACAATATTATAATAACTAATAGGCCAATTTTTTTAAATTTTAAAATGCATAAATAAAAATAATATAAAAATCAACATCATCATTTGAAACTCTTCATAAATAGAGGTTCTTGGCAAAAAGGGTATGCTTTTCAACCTCATCATATATTTCATCCAACATTGTATGTATGTCTTCATGAAGATCTCTTAGATTCAATTCTAGACAAATTGGTCTCTCTTTCGGATTTCATTCGGTTTGGTGGTGTTTGCAAATCATGGAATTCCATCACTTTGATTCACACGGAGAAGCATATCAAGCTAAGCATCTACCAACTTCCATGGCTAGCTAATGCACTACAAGAAATTCGGCCTATAGCAACGAAAATTGAAGTTACAAAATAAATTATGTGACAGAAGATACCCCTTCAGTTTCAAAAAATAAATTTCGTGACTGTTTAAAAAATAGGTTATTTTCAGTTATAAAATTTGAAATTGCAACATGTTTACGTAACTAATGGGTCAATTTTTTGAAGGAAAATTTTCCCTCCAAAAGTTTAAAACCTACTGTTACAAATTTTTCGTCTTCGTGACTAAATACTCTAAGTTTGACTGGTCAACTGATGAAATACATACAGTCACAAAAATTAATTTCGTGACAAAATAATTTTTTCTGTTTTTTTCCATTAAAAAAAAATAAGAATAAAAAAAAATTGACCAAAACGACACCGTTTTGGTCAATTTTTGTTCGTGCCCTTCATCTAAAAAGGTTTGGTGTATGTTGCAAATAGTGGCCGCCTTTCCACAAGCACCCACTTCCCCGGCCAGCCGAACCCAAAATCCCCTGCGAAACAGAGGAAGCGTTGTTGCGCCGAATCGCCAAAATCGCCGTCGCATCGCTGAAAGACCGCTGCCGTCGACTTCTGGCTTTGTACGTTGAATGCAGAGGTGGGTTGTTCATAACTTTTCTCCTACTGTTTCGAATGCTTTCTTCACGAAAATGGCCTCTTTCTTTTTAAATGCTGAAACTTTGCAGCACTGTGTATGCTTTCGTGGATTACTTCTTACTATCTGTTAATTCCTTTGATTTAGGGTTTTAATTTTGAGTTTGATTTAGTTTTTCTGTAAGTTTCTTTATTTTATTTTAATTTAGTGTTCACGTTTTAAAAATTCTGATTATATGCATTGTTCACATATTAATTCACGCTTCAATGTGCATATGATATATTGTATTAAAATTACTCATATGCATATATGCAATGCAATGTGTTCTTAGTTTTTGTTCATGCCCCTTCTCTATCTGTGATTGCTGAGTGATTTAGAGGCGTAGTTAAGGAGGTAGATATATTGTACTAAAATTGTCCCCATGCATTTTGTGAAAACCGAATTGGAAAATGCAAATCTCTTGAACCAAGTGGTGGATTGCTTTACAAGTTCTCTGTTGTTTCTGAATATAGTAATGTGGATGTTTCACTGAGTTAGTATTGAACTTAATAGAAAAATGAAGAGAAATTTGTCCTTTTTACTTAATATTGGAAAGAATAGTGATACAATCATTGTACTCACACATATAAAGAAGATTCCTTGTATATTTGGGAAAAATCTCGACCAAGTTCAGCTTCTGCAGATACAGAAGTAATATCTAGCATCCATGTTGCAGGATTATAATTATCTTTAATCTTCGAAACTCTAGGGACACTCTGCCAGAGAAAGAAAAAACATTTATTATACTCCATTTGCTTAAACCAATGAACACTTTATACATAAAACGAAAACAGAAAAAAGCATGCAAGTTGCTGCATAAATATCCATAGGGAACTAAACCTCAAAATACTCTATTACTCCACTTGAATGGTTGCCTATTGGCCCTGAGTAAATCATGTGTCCGCCAGTTTTCAAAAGAATTAACTGCATTGATGATACAAGAATCAAGAAACAAATAAATCATCAAGATTTGATAGAAAGTTAAAACATGTCTTATAATGAAATTTTGGTTTTCCAATTGAAGTATATATTTAAAAATTGTTCTTTCCAACAAAGGCTAATTTTACCTCATCAAATGATTCAAATATGTCAATACTAGGCTGGTGGATAGTGCATACAATTGTTCTTCCTGTATCAGCTACATTCTTCACTACCCTCATGACTACAGCAGCTGCCCTTGCATCCAAACTAGATATGGGTTCATCCATGAAGATTATAGAGGGGTTTGAAACAAGCTCAACTGCTATTGTAAGCCGCTTACGCTGCTCAGTTGAGAGACCACTAACACCAGGTATGCCTACTAATGCATCTCTTAATCCATCAAGTTCAATGGTGTCAAAAACTTCATTTGACAAAATTTGTATATATATACATATACAGTAAGACTGGAGAGCCCGACGTCGCCTTTAACCCAGAGTCCGAAAGTCAACTATGCCATCCCCGGTCAAAATTCGTTCGGCCCCCACAGTCAAAATAAATTTAAGCAAAGCGGTGCGTTTTGCTATAATGGTTTTCTTCCTTGTGCGGACTGCTGAATGCCCATCTCAAATCTTCGCAGACGCCGATTGATTCCGCTCCATCGCTGGCCGCCGACCGAAACCCGTCTGAAATTCTCGTTCTCAAAGGCCGAGAGAAACTGGAGAAACTCGAGAAACCCGAGCACGGTGGTGGGTGTTGCTCCGGTGAGGCTAAAGGGAGTGGGAAGTTCTGAGAAAGGGAATGTGAAAACAGAGGCCAAAGCAAGTTGAGGAAGCAAAGTTAAGGGGCTATTAGATTTAAATGTATTTTCTTTTTTTTTCATCTTTTTCTTTTTTAAATCAATAATTGAATTTACTGTCTGTTGGACCAGACCGCCTGCGAAAATAATGCATTTTCGGGATTGAGAAATTTTACTGGTATTGATGGAAAGTGTCTGACTGTGAATTATTACTGTTATTGGCATGGTTGTGGAGTAATGTTATGCTGTAATTGTATTTTTGAGTGGGTTATTTTCCCAAGTTTTGTCATCTCAAATTTTATTTTATTTTATTATTTGTCAAAATGAAAATGTTCTTTGTTTGTGGTTATGTAAGAAACAGAAGCCTGGGTGTTTTTTTTTCCCTGCTTCGTATTTACGATAAAAGTAAGTCTGCTAAAGTTAAGAAGAAAAACAACAGCCAGTAACAGTTTGTTTCATAGTTGAGGCATCTATTGAGCTGTGTCTGCGTGTGTGAGAAAGAGAGAGTACTATCTTTTCAAACTAGTATAATGTGACAACATCCATGTCCTCAGAATGCCAACATAAACAAATGGATATGCCATACAGTACACATATACCAGAACGAACTTAGGTCGTAGGAAGAAATAGAATCACCACTTTATGCTTAGATTTATACTAATTAATCAAGAATAAACAATTAAAAGCAGCAAATTCATTGTCCACCAACCAAAATTATAAAGCTTCTAAATACATAGATATAGAACACATTCTCTTCACATGACAGTAACAATCTTATAGAAAGTATACTGACAACATCCACGGTGGGAGGAAAAAAAAGGTGAATAACAGAAACATCTCAAGGGAACATTAACCAAAGACAACCCCAGCATCAGTTTATTCTACCATTTCCGATGTAAAAGATAACCCCGATGGGTGCGAGCTGGTGCTAACTGCGAACAGTTTCTGTGGTTTCTCTCGGCCTCTGAGAACAAGGATTTCAGACGGGTTTCAGTCGACGGCCAGCGATGGAGCAGAATCAATTGGCGTCTACGAAGATTTGAGATGGGGTTTGAGATGGGTTATTCGGCAGTCCGCACGAGGAAGAAAACCATTATAGCAAAACACACCGTTTTGCTTAAATTTATTTTGACCGTGGGGACCGAATGAATTTTGACCGTGGATGGCATAGTTGACTTTCGGACTCTGGGTTAAAGGCGACGTCAGGCTCTCCAGTCTTACTGTATACATATATATCTTTTCTTTTTAAAGTTAAAATTTATATTTGAATAAATTTTCAAAACTGAAGTTAAAATATAATAATAATAACAAAATTTGTAGTTTGCCTTTTTCCACTCTTTTATATTCCAATTTTATATTTTTTTAACTACATATAATATTTTTTATCCATATTTATATTATTTTATTTTTAAGTCTTACTCTTTTAAAATTTTCAAAATAAAAAGGGTTCATCAATTGAAAAAAAAAAAATTTATATTGCAGTTTTTTCTCAGTGTTTTTCCCGCTCATTCAACATTTATATATATATATATCTTTTTTTTTTTATAGTGAAAATATGTATTTGGGTATATCTCACAAATTGAAATTAAATATAATAAAATATCTTAAATGTAAATAAAAAATTGTACACTTTCAAATATAACATATATATATATATATATCTATTTTTTAAAGTTAAAATTTGAATTTAGGTATATTTCCAAAATTAAAGTTAAATCTAATAAAATATTTTAAAGCTATATAATATATTAAAATTCTACTCCTTCCAAAATCCCTTCTAATTTTTTTCTCTCAGTTTTTTCATGTCATTCAACACTTATATATATATATATCTTCTTTTTTTTTAAAGTTAAAATCTATATTTTTTTTTATCTATATTTATATTATTTTATTCTTAAATCTTACTCTTATAAAATTTTCAAAATAAAAAGGGTTCATCCATTGAAGAATTTTTTTATATTGCAGTTTTCTCCCAGTGTTTTTTTCGTTCATTCAACATTTATATATATATATATATATCTTTTTTTAAAAGTTAAAAAATGTATTTGGGTATATCTCCAAAATTGAAATTAAATTTAATAAAATATTTTAAATGTAAATAAAAAACTGTACACTTTCAAATATAACATATATATATATATATATCTATTTTTTAAAGTTAAAATTTGAATTTAGGTATATTTCCAAAATTAAAGTTAAATCTAATAAAATATTTTAAAGCTATATAATATATTAAAATTCTACTCCTTCCAAAATCCCTTCTAATTTTTTTCTCTCAGTTTTTTCATGTCATTCAACACTTATATATATATATATCTTCTTTTTTTTTAAAGTTAAAATCTATATTTTTTTTTATCTATATTTATATTATTTTATTCTTAAATCTTACTCTTATAAAATTTTCAAAATAAAAAGGGTTCATCCATTGAAGAATNTATCTTTTTTTAAAGTTAAAATCTGTATTTGAATAAATATTCAAAACCGAAGTTAAAATCTAATAATAATAACAAGATTCTTAGACTTACACCTTTTTCCACTCTTCCATATCCCAATTTTTTATTTTTTTAATTACATATAATATTTTTCTATCCATATTTATATTATTTATTTTATTCTTAATCCTTACTCTTTCAAAATCTTCAAAATAAAAAGGGTTCATCCATTGAAAGATTTTTTTATATTGCAGTTTTCCTTTAGTGTTTTAACTTTTTTTGTTTCTTTTTTAAAGTTAAAATCTTTGGATAAATCTGAAAAAAAGAGTGGAAAAAGAAGAAGAAGAGATTAAGACAGAGGAAAGAGAGAACATGGGATAGGGAGGAGAGGGAAAGTTAGAAATATTAATGAGAGAAAGAGAAAAAGTGAGAGAGAAGATGATATTATTATATTATTATAATTTTTAAAAATTAAGTTATAAAACTAAAATATTTTTTTGTCATTAATTTTAACAGATTTTTATTAACTGCGAATATGGTCTGTGAAATATACGGAAATACAGAAACTGATTTGGAATTATATTAAATGTGTCTAAATGAAAATTACCCTAAATAAAATAGTTAACTAATAAATAATATAAATAAGTATTTGTCCAATATTTAAAAAATAATACAAAAGTTCATTAAGTAAAATAAAACATATTTAAAAGTCTTTCCCAAAATTACATATTTTAAATTAAATAATATTACTATCTAAAAACTACTTCCTAAACCCTAAATTGGCACTCTTCCGTTCTTAATGATCCGAAACATTAAAATAAATAAAAGTCTTTTTATTTTTTATTCTACTAAAAGGGTGCCCTATGCGATGGTATTGATCGGATTCGAAAAGAAAAAATAAAAAAATGAAGATGAAGAATGAGAAGAAACTGAATATTGGAAAGTAAAAAATTCTTATGGAAACAATTGGAGTAAGGGAGGATATGGTAGAATCTTGATGGATCAATATAAAATACCCATAAAAGCCTATCTACCGAAGTTTGAAAATTGGTATGGAGTGAGTTAATTTTCAATGATAATTTAAGTATTTCATTTTGCAATTATTAGAATTTTTTTTAATATTAATTCATATCCATACCTACTAATTTATTTAATTTTTTGACGAAAAGAAAAACTACTAATTCATTATTGTTTTAAATGTTTCGGATCATTAAGAACAGAAGAGTGCCAATTTAGGGTTTAGGAAGTAGTTTTTAGATAGTAATATTATTTAATTTAAAAAATGTAATTTTGGGAAAGACTTTTATATATGTTTTATTTTACTTAATGAACTTTTGTATTATTTTTTAAATATGTATCAAAAAGGTATAAGTATTGACTGTTATGAAATAAACTATTTCATATTTTTTTAAAAAGGTTATGAAATATTTTTGTTACATATTGAAACATTAAGAATTGGTACACTCCATAACAGTCAATACTATCAAAATATATGTAATTATGAGACACAGAAGCACAGAAATAACCCTTAAAATAAATGAAAAAAAAATCTCAAAGTTATCATAAACATTCCTTATATTTGGGAGAACTCTTAAAATTTTGTAAGCTGTGATTATTAATAGAATGATCGAACTAATTTAATATGATAAATAACCCCTCTTTTATGTCTATCAATTTAAAAAACAAAGTGATAAATACTTAAATTGTAAATGAAGAATAAAATAATATTAATAATATTGTTTATATGGGAAATAAATATTTCAAAAGTTTGTAAAAAATGCATTTTTTTAATAAAGAACATTGAAGAACTATATGAGAATTATGAAAGTATTCTTTTGTTGTTTTATTTATGTAATTGTAATTATCTATTTTATCCATGTCAAATAGCTAGCTGTAGAAAACTAAATTATGTAATGATTTTGGTTTTTCTCTATTGAATATTATTATATATTTATTAAAAAATAAGTATTTAATACTGTAAATAATTAATTGGCAAAAAATATAAATAAGAAAATAATCATACCAAAAAAATGGTTGCAGTTGGTTTTTATGTCAGTGTTAAAAAATAAAAACAAAAACAAAAAAGTATGTTGTTCAAAATGTAAGTTCTTATTGGTTATGTTATTCAAAATTTGTTTTATAGGGGAAAGAAAGTGGCTGATCTAGCAGATTATGTACATTTGGTGAAATCTAGTGTATACATCAGTTAAAATTTGAGCCATTTGATTGCTATTTATCATTTTTATCCAAAAATAAACATCCATTTTATTGTGATTTGCGTTGTAGAATATAAAGTAGGGGTGGACACGGTCTAGTTTGGTTCGGTTTTTTATAAAAATTCAGACAAAACCGTAGTTTGCGGTTTAGCTTAATGACAAACCAAACCAAACCGTTGAAACCATTCAAATCAAACCAAACCGTTGAAACCATTCAAATCAAACCAAACCAAACCGTTCAAGAACGGTTTGGTGCGGTTTGGTTTAACGGTTTGAACTGCGACATTTAATTTTATAGTCCAAAATGAAAATTGTAAACATACCAAACATAAGAAGAAAAACATAAAATTCATCAAATATCCCAAACAAAGTATTACAATTCAAAATGAAAATTGTAAACATCCCAAATATAAGAAGAAAAACATAAAATATATCAAATATCCCAAACATCCCAAACAAAGTATTACATTTCACAATTCAAACATTGATCAAAATACATCACTAAGTTAAGAAGAAGCTGGCAATGATGGCAGAGAGATCCCTACATTGATCAAACACAAAATATTAGAAATACATAATATTTAAATTAAAGCAAAAAAACAATTATAATTTTATAAATATAGTTACCACTTACCACATTCAATACTGTCATAGTATTTTACATCTTCCACTGGCATTTCCACTCTATGATCTACTTCCATAGGTTTAGAGCACATCCAATTTTGAGAGCAAATTAAAGCCTCAACCATTTTTGGATTCAATGAACTTCTAAATGCATCAAGTACACGACCTCCCGTGCTAAATGAAGATTCAGAAGCCACGGTAGAAACCTGAATAGCAAACAAATCTTTTGCAATTTTAGATAATACTAGATACTTTGTGCTGCTGTTTTTCCACCAAGCTAATATATCAAACTTCAAATTTTCTGTACTCTCACTCTCACATGGATCCGATAAATATCTTTCAAGCTCATTCTTTGAATCTGTAGTATTAAGGCCCATTTTCATCTTTAGATATTTTGACCTCTTTAAATGCAACCAATCATCAATATCCCATGTTATCACCATCCAAAGTTTTACTCCCACTTGCCATTGCATCAAGCTTTGCCGGCTGGTTATCATTGATATTCAACTCTTTTTCTCCCTCTTTCTCACATTCATCATTTTTGTAGAACTCATAAAGACGAACAAAAGTGTCTTTCACATCCTTAGTCAACTTTTCAACCTCTTCATTTTCATAACCATCAGATAATAAATAAGAGACATAATCCAGCTTATACCTCGAATCAAGCACAACTCCAATAATTATCAACTTGTTGGCATTTCCAAGTGAACCCCAATATTTATTAAATTTTTCCAACATTTTATCCTCCATATCTCTCATCATTTTGTTTTCACATATACTCAAATCAACAAGATTATTGTACATTAAACTCAATGAGTGAAAACACATATGAGAGGTAACAGATAAAGAAGCACTTACTTTCAATGTAACATTATAAAAAATACCAAGAAACTTAACAAAAACCTCAGCAATTTCCCAATCCAAACCGCTAGGTGGTCCCATTCTCCTCCTTTCATTTTCATCGCCATCATAGTATTCTTTATAGTTTCAATCATCATCTTCCATCCTATCAAATGCTTTTCTAAACTTTAAAGCAGATTTTAGCCTTAAATAGGTGGAATTCCACCTAGTAGGTACATCTACCTTTACACTCGATCTTCTCTTTTTCTACACACAATTTAAAAGTGTTTGACCTCGAAGGTGATGATCTAATATATCTAACAGCATTACGGATTCCAGCAATGTTGTCATTTATCTCTTTCAATCCAAAGTTCACAACCAAATTCACAATATGTGCAGTACAACGCACATGCATAAATTCACAATTCAAAACAGCTCCTTTCCAATGTTGCAATTTTCTTTTTAAATATTTTAGAGTCAAATCATTTGAAGAAGCATTATCAACCGTTATGGTAAAAACCCTCTCAATACCCCATTCAAGCAAACAATCCTCAATCACTTTTCCAATTGTCTCACCTTTATGATTTTCAACCACAAAAATTTAAGATTCTTTTATGTAGGTTCCAATTATCATCAATAAAATGAGCAGTGAGGGACATGTAGTTGTTGTTTTGAATGGAAGTTCGAATATCTGTAGTAAGGCAAACTCTTTGATTATTCAAAGACAACAATCTCTTCAAAGACTTTTTCTCATCCAAAAATAATTGAAACACATCCCTAAAAACTGTTCTACGGGATGGTGGATCAAACTGCGGGTTCAAAGTTCTAGAATACTTTCTAAACCCTCGTCCCTCAACATGATTGAATGCCAACTCATCAACAACAACCATTTCAGCACATGCAGCCCTACATGCTTCTTTACTAAATGTCTAGGATACTAAATTGTTAGTACCACTCTCACTAACCTTAGACTCAAAGGAAAGCAATTTTTGTTGTTTATCTTTCAACCTATAGGGGTACTTCTTGCACTGGTTAACCAAATGATTGCTCAAAGTACTAGTCCCAAGTCTCCTGGAATCCCATTTATAATCTCGACCACAATATTTACATTTGCACCTATCAGTATTTTGAATTTTCACATAATGATTCCAAACATCAGATTTGGGCCTTAAAGGTTTTCTCTTGTTGGTTGTAGAATCAGGTTTATCTACTTGTTCTGAGGCTTCATATACTAATTCTACTTCAAGGGGTGAATGACCGTCAAAAAACTCATCAGCCTCATCAAACTCATCTAAATGGTCAATCTCCATTTTAAACCTATTTAAACCACATATACAAACAAAACAGTTTTCATAAATTATAGGTACATAACCAGCAGGCAGCAACCGAACACACATCAGCAACAAAATCACATTTAACATGAATATTAAGATTGAAATCAAAATAACTAGCAACTGAATCACATTCAACATAAATATTAAAATTGAAATCAAAATAACCAGCAAGCAACCAAGCACAACAGCAACCAAATCACATTTAAGATGAATTTTGAAATCAAAATCATCAGCATTCAACATGAATCGGCAGCAATTCCCATTCAACCAAATCACATTCAAAATATGGATGATAGAATCACATAAGATTACCATTCCCAGTAACAATTCTAACTCAAAATCATATTACCATTCTCAGCAACAATTCTAACTCATTACCCCATAGCAAAACTTAAAAAAAACTTTCAGAAAACTTAAAAAAAACCTGAGTGTGAGCGACGGCCGGACAAGGGGAGTGTGAGACTGTCTGGAGTGGAGACTGGAGGCGGAGGCCGTGCACACTGAGCAGCTGAATCACGATACAGAAAAAAGCTTATCATAAATTAAAACATGAATGTCGAGAAGTACATAATTAGTCAATAATTTAAGGAAAACATAAAAGTTAAAGCATAAAGCAGGGAACAACAAAGTTTGAAGTGTTCACATGTCAAGAAGTGCTTACATGTATCACTAGCACCAGCCACTTTACCTTCTCGTTTTTATTGATGTTCTGCAAATATAAATAACAGTTACTAGCTTGCAATTGCAGTACATTGCATAGAACTTTACATAATGCTCGAATCTTGATATTAGATCCTTGAATCATTGTAATGGAATCCACCAACTTGATATCAGTATAGAACGGTGCTAACAATTCCTAAGGTAGACCGTTCCAAAGATAATATGATGTTAGACATATCTACTAGAAACTAGACTAGCCAAGTTCAACTTGTTACCTTGTAAATGTCGAAGCTAATGTGAATTTCACATAACAGAGGACATAGTGGCCAGAAAGAATTGCACCATGAAGAACTACTCCTCTCGGCCTTGGCAACTTAGCTGCCTAGTGCAGTGTTGGTCCACTTCCAACTGACTGCCCATACAATATTAAATTTCTCAGGCTTGCACCATACTCAGTCTCAAGGTATTCATATACAGCCTCTATGTCGGCATCTGCATTGGACTGGCTAGGCTGGAATTCAACAAAACAAAACAGAATTAAAAACTACTAACAGCAACAATTCTAACTCAGAATCATATTACCATTCCAAGCAACAATTCTAACTCATTACCCCATAGCAAAACTTAAAAAAAACTTAAAAAAAACCTGAGATTCTTTTGTGAGCCGTGTGCTTTTGTGCGAAGGTAGGGCACGGGATCGCCGGACACGGGGAGTGTGAGTCTGGAGATGAATTCTTTTGTGCCAGAGTGCGAAGGCCGAGCTACTGAGTGCGAAGGCCGGACACAGGATCGCCAGACACGAGGAGTCCACCTCTGTCTCTGTGTGCTTTTGTGCGTGCGAAGGCCACGGGATCGCCGAACTCTGGACTCTGAAGATGGGGGACAGAGGCGGACGGCGCAAAGGCAGGGCATAGAGGCAGGGCGGAGGCGGTGAAAAATTGAAAAGGAATTGTGCCTACCCTAGGGTTATCTCAAACTCTCAGCTCAGCAAGAGGGGGGAGACACTGAGGCAGAGGGGCAGGACATTCAAAAATCAAAAATATCAAATAAAAAATATATATTAAAATTAAAAGTAAAACTATCAAATTAATAATATTAATAATAAAAAATATTAAATATATAAATATATATTAATAATAAAAAATATTATAAATATATTATATATTAAGGTGCAGTTTGGGTTAGGATGGTTTAAAAACTATCCAAACTGCAAACTAAAGCGTTAGTAGCGGTTTGGTCATATATCAAACCAACCCAAACCGTTTTGTTCCATAAACCGAACCAAAAGCAATGGTTTAGTTCGGTTTCGCAGTTTGATTCGGTTTTTGCCCACCTTTAATATAAAGCATGTATATTATTCCGTGAAATGTGCAACATTAATATGTTATTTTTATTAAGATATTGGTATTAATATGTCTTTAACTATACCATATACACCGTCTGACACTTAGCATTTTTATTTTTGTTTTTTTACTGGCAACTTCAATTTTTGTTGCTCCATTAAGCTTTTCTATTAATTTTTTTTAACATAATTGTAACATGAGTGACACATGGGGCAAAAACAAATAAAGATTCAAAGCGGAATTTTGTAAAAAAAATAAATAAATTTAAACAGGATTATTATATTTTTAATAAGTTAATTAAAAAAACTTAAAAAACTTGCAAAATGTAATTTTCCAAAAATAAAAATCTATACATATAATAGATATATTAAAATAAATAAACAAAGACCAATGCAAAATTTGAACATATTTTTATAAATATAATTTACTAAATATTTCTTTTCGATTTTATAAATAACTTATTTTTTTGTAAGACTTTACTTATTTATTTATTTATCTATTTTCAATCTCTATGTACAAATTATTATTTATTTTTTATAAAAATAAAATATGTATCCTGAAACAGCATAAAGATCAATAAAAAATTGAACAAGCAGGAAAAAATCAATTTTTTTTAAAAGTAAATTTTTTAATAAAAATATACATATTAGAAAATCTTAAATGTATTTTTAAAAATAATAAATATAAGTATAAAAATGCTTTTCATAAATAAAATAACATATTTTATAAAAATAATTTTTCTATTTTTCTATTTTTTTTTTTCTTTTAGATTTTATGATTAATTGATCATTTTATTTTGTAGATCTTTATATTTTTTTTCTTTCATTTTAATTTGAATCTCTTTACTATGTATAGGTTATTCTTTTCATTTTTTGAAAAATTACATTGTCACTTTTTTAATGTATTGGATGTCATTTATATATATAACAAGATAATAATTAAATATGTAATAAATAAAATAATTACCTAAGTATAATAAAGATGTCATAACTAGATATTAACAAATCTAAGACAGGTCTCTAATATGGAGGAATTATGGGAATTATGCTTCAACCCTCCGCTACAAATCTGCAAGGAGAACATGAACATGCCTACCTTTTTATTGTTTATGGTCTCATTGTTTTACAGTTTTTGGAAGTTCAGAAATGGTTGTTTGTTTGAGGGCAAGTATTCCATGTTTGAAGCTAGAAAATGGATGGAACATTCGATGTAAGATGATATAGGGGCGCTGCAGTTCATCTCTTCCTTCGAGGACCCGATGGTTAAGGAAAAGTGGAGCCCTTCGAGGAGGGGTTGGTGGAAGGTCAATTGTGATGCTGCATGGGCAAATGGAAGAGCTGCTATGGCTATGGTGGTTCGAGATGAAGATGGATTATTGGTAATGGCGTGCTCAAAGATCTCCAACTCTCCTTCAGCCTTTGTAGCAGAGATGAAGACAGTTGAATGGACAATTTCTTCAGCAGCTAAAAAGCCATGGAATAGACTTATGTTTTCCACAAATGCACTGACTGTGGTCAATGAGATTAAGTCCTCCAAATATCCAAGTGGTTGGCATACGAGGGAATCAGTCTGACCATTAGAAAGATGCTGTACTCAAAAGGATGTGAACTAAATTGGAATGCAAGTTCTTCAAATTTCTTTGTTGATTGTCTTGCTAAGAGTACTCTAGCAAATAGATGTAATTTTTTGTTTTCTTCTTCAAACCTAGGTAATCTTCCCAAGGATCTGAGTGATGCTTATGTTTCAGATCTTTCAGATCTTATGGGAAGTTCCTTTGTGTAATCCCCTATTGTTTGGGACTTTTTGTGCTTAATAGCAATTTCTATTATCAAAAGAAAAAAAAAAAAATCTAAGACATAAAAATATTTATGGTTCTTTAATGAAAAATGTGAATTGTTGTATATGTGACATAAATATACAATCAATTCAAAAATTATTATTCAATGGTAATATGCATAAATGTTATTTATGGTTATTAATTAATTATATATTTTATTAAATATTTTTAGTTTTTGAACAAAATACATTTTTGATGAAAATTTTGCTTGTTTGGAAACTTGACGTCTGGTAGAGTCTCCACAAATAGATATTCATTTTGACAAACAATGTCAAAGCCACGTCAGCTCGACATTCATTATAAACATTACTATTAGAGCACATTTATTCAAAACAATACTTATATTTACTTATATGGTATGTTAATTTTAAAAATCTACATTCTAATAAAAATGCTCTAATTCATTGTAAATATAAAAAGAATATATATTCAAACAATTTGAAGAAGTTGCAGATATAGAATAAAAATCAATAACCACAACAATTTTTGGGAAAAGATTTATACGAGAAAAGAGACTATATAAGTATATATGCATATATAGAACTCAAATGCACAGATAATATATGTATACGAATAAAACATAAAATTTTATTTAACATAAAATTTATAATTAAATTATTATAAATCAGTCAAAATTATAATTTAGAAAACAAATAAAAATTACTCGTGCTCTTTCCCTTTCCCACTCTCCCTCTTCTTCTTTTTCTTCTCTTCTTCCTCTAGCTAGAAAGAGACTTCTTCTTTTTTCATAAACAAACTCTTCATCTCTCTCTCTCTCTCCAAGACTTTTTCCATTTTCTTCTTTCTTTTCCTCATCCAAACCAGTCCAAAAATATTCACAAAAAAAAAACAGTCCAAAAATTTCTTTTTCTCTTATTATTATTTTTAAATAGAGTCTGAATTGGTTCGTGGGGATGACAAGAGCTAAAGAAATTGAGAGTGGAAGAATTAATAAAAAAAAATTGAACCAAGGAGAGCGTGGGATAAAAAAGTTGAAAACATGAACGTTTTGGAAAAAAATAAACAGTCATTATTGACAAAATTATATAAATTTTGAAATTCATAAACTTGTTTCTTCAGCTATTCCCACGCGTAGCCATCAGTACAAATAACCCTAACTTGAGTTCCAATCTCGAGCCCAACCAACCAGAGATACATTTTAAAGAGGACTAGATAGATGAATAGTTATATTTTATAAAAAGTTTTTTGTGCATATGTTTAAGGGACACCAATTTTATTAATTCGTCTTCATCTTTTTTAAAATAATAATATTATAAAAAAGTAATAGGCATATATCATTATTTAAAAAAAAAATTAAATTTTTTTTTTCATATTTAATATAATTCCAAACCAGGCACTCACTGTAATTTTGTATATTTCATAAATTATTTTCACCGTCAGTAAAAATATATTAAAATTAACACATAAAAATACATTAGTCTTTCAATCTATTTTTGTAATACAATTTTTTTTTTTTGAATAATATATCATTCTCTTCCACTTTTTCTCTCCTCTCTCTTTCTCTTTTTTCACTCTCCCCATTCTCAAGCTCTTCCCTTTTTTTTTCTTTTTATTTTTTTTATTTTTTCCCTTATTTTTTTCTGATTTTTTTCTTTCTTTTTTTCTTCTCCTTCTCTATTCCACTAGATCTGCTTTGTTTTTGTTTTTTTTGTTTTTTTTCCCTTTTTTTTTTGTTTTTTTCTTCTTTTTCTTTCCTCTCTCCTTTTTCTCTCTACTCTTTTTTTTTTCTCCTCTTTATCTATTTTTCCTCCACCACCAAAAAGAAGAAACCCACAAGAAATCCACACCATCATCATCAACGCTAGAAGGAAAAAACAAAGAAAAAAATTAAAAATTGATGAGTATTGTGTGATGTGGGCTGCAAAGAAGAAAAAAAGAAGACATTGATTTGGGTTTGATTGATCTAAGGGGGATGTATTCAATTAAGACTTTTACAAAAGTTTATAGACTTTTTTTAATTATAGACTTTTGTAGACTTTAACATACTTTTTTAGACTTTATAAAAGTATAAATGACTTTTATAAATTTTTTTTAATGACTTTCATAAACTTTTAATGACTTTTATAAATTTTTTTTAATGACTTTTATAAATTTTTATTTTTACTACTCAAGATTTATAAGTATTTCATATCTCTCTTTTCAATTGCAATAATTTAATCATTGTCCTGAAGTCTATTACCCTTCTATGTTGGCTACATAATATATACATGCATACTTATTGAGGTATATTCAATTAAGACTTTGAAAAACTTTTTTAAATCATAAACTTTTATAGATTTTAATAGATTTTTACAGAGTTTTTTAGAGTTTATAAAAGTATGTTTGATTTTGAATGACTTTTATAATTTTTTTTTTAAATGACTCTCATAGACTTTGAACGAATTTTATAATATTTTTTAATGACTTATAAATTTTGAACAACTTTCATAGACTTTTATGTTTAAAAACTTATATATTATTTCACATAGTTATGAAAGATTTTTATATAGTTCTAACGATTTTCATTTAAAAAAAAACGTTTTAATATACTTTCATTAATTTTGAAATATAATAGAGACTTTATAGTTGTATAATTATATTTATAGCTGTATAATTATATTTTTTATATTAATAAAAATATTTTTTAAAAAGAATAAAAATATAAATTACCTCAATAAAAAAATTATTTTAAAAATTATTTACTGAAATTCAATATTATTTTTATTTTTTAGTATTTAAAAATATATTAGATGTTATACTTTTCATATTTAGCAAAAGTAAATGAACATAAGAAAAAATAAAGAAAAATTGTTATTTAGGCCTTTTTTAAAGCAAATTACAGTTTTATTGCACTTTGTTATATTTATATATTAAAAATAAATCAAAAGTTGCATTTTTATAAAATAAAATAAAATTTCCAAAATAAATAAAAAAATCCATAATTTTTTTGTTAGACTTTCGTTCCGCAGTAGAGAGGAAGATGAAGAGAGAGAAGAAGAGATATAAAGAGAAAAGAATTCCAAAATAATGTAAAATAATTTGAATCATTTAAAAAGTCTTTAAAAGTTTACAAAAGTTTTGGGGGAGAATGAAAGACTTTTTATAAGCATAAACTTTCCATTTTTGATTAAAAAGTCTACAAAAGTCTTTCATTTATAAAAGTCTTTAAAAGTCATTGACAAATTGAATACCTCATGACTTTATAAACTTTTAAAAAGTCTTAATTGAATACCCCATGACTTTTATAAACTTTTTAAAAGTTTTTAAAAGTCCACATTGAATACACCATGACTTTATAAACTTTTTAAAAGTCTGTATTGAATACACCTAAACTTTTTAACCTCATAAAAGTCTTTTAAAGTCTTGATTGAATACACAGTATTAAATATCTGGGTATTATTTGTTTTGTTATTATTAGTATTAGGTGATTGTTTGCTTTGTTATTATTAGTGTTAGAGTGATTCTTGTTTGTTTTGTATCTCCTGGATTTGATAAATTTAAAAGAGTAGAAAGAGACATTGGAAGGGAGGAGAGACAGAAAGATGAGAGAGAGGAAGAAACAAAGAGGAGAGATGAGAAAGAGTGAAGATGAGGTTTAATTTTAAAAGATTATCAAAACAAACATGATAGAGAGAAGGAATAAAATAAAATATATTAATAAAGATAAGAAGAAACATGAGAGAATGAGAGTTGATGGTACGAGAGAGAGGAGAGAGAAAGAGAATAGTAAATAAAAAAGTATTTTTATTTTATTTTAAAAAACAATTTAGTAGTTTATCATGCACGACAGTTAATTATTTAAAAGTGTTTCTAAATTATCAAAAATTTATAAATATAAATTGAAATTAGAGTTGATTCCACGTGGCCATCTGATAAAAAATGTACTTTCTTTTTGTATTAAGGGTTCTTGCTCACAATGTCTGCAATTTAAATATGAACTACATATTTTAACTTTTCTTTCTTTTTTGCCTCCTCCATCTCTTTTATCTTCTTGTTTCTTCGCCCCTTTTATAATTACAGCTCTTACTCTCTCTTTCAATTCTTTTTTTTTTTCCACTCAAACCCATTTGAATCACGTTATTTTTTTTCAATTTTTTTTTTCATCTAAACCTATTTATTTTGAGGAACCTGCCTAACTGAGAACATGTAACACTTATTTGTGCAACCCGCCCAAAAGTAGTCACATCGCCCTTATAGAGGGAAGTGTGCTTAATTATGAGCCGGCTAAAAAATAGAGACAAATGTTGTATATGTTTTTAGCTGCCCACTATATCATAGCCCGCCCTTATGTTGGGTAGTTTGACTATTTTAGGGCGGGTTAGCACATAGTTTTGTAGTCCACCCACGGGTAGTATGACTACCCGCATTAAAAGAGGTTTGTCTAACAAAATGCAAGTTATGGCCAAAGTTTGTTGGTGTTATGATGCCATTTTTATGTCACAAGTTATTCTGCAGGTGCAAAAGCGTTTATTCACCGATGATCATTTTCTGAAATCGAAGATTTCATCATACGAGAATCCTTTTGAAGCCATTGAGACAGTTAAAAGGAAGTTGACCTTCGAACAACTACAAGAGTTCCATAAGACTTGCTTTGGCAACTTCTTCAATATGAAGGCGTTCATTCACCAAGGGCACATGTTTCAGCTTTTTGGATTGAAAGTAATGGAGTGCGACAACGACGAGGTTTTAAAGTTCAATCTCAGACGTATTGGTGTGGGTTTCATAGACTGAGATTTTGCGCTGATAATGGGGTTAAAGTTCAGTCGGCCTATTGACAATCTGGATAGAGAGACCTGAGAAATAAAGACGAAGAATATCTAGATGAAATACTTGAAGAACACAACGTCGCTTGGCAAAGAGGAACTCGAAGAGTTATTTAAGGACGCCAATTTCAGAAGTGATGAGGATGCAATCAAGGTTACCTTGCTGCATTTCTACTAGCTACCCTGATTGGATTCCCTTGCAAATCCAAAATTAGCATGAGGCTTGTGAAGCTTATTGAAGATTTAGACCGTTTCAACCATTATCCATTGGGAAACTTTGTCTATGAGGACACAATTTCCGCGTTGAAGCATATCTTCCAGCACACATGCCCTCTCAGCTTGGTTAGTGTGGGGGACAACAATACCATTTTCAACATCAGTACAATATGGAGTGATTCCATCATCATCACTGTAAGAGAGATCATCCAAACCTTATTGTCAAGTGAAGTCATCATATAAATGGTCATTGAAATTGAAGTTGATCCCATGATCTTTATTTAGTTGAGTTTTATATACTTGTGTATCTTTTACTTATGTATCTTGTACTCGTGTTATTAGAATTGTGAATGGAGTGACAAACATATCCATTGTTGGAGATCGCACTCCACTTTCATCATTATGCCACTGAACGGGGTGTGATGGAAGAAAATGATTGCTTCCACTACCAGAAAAAAATCATGCATGGAAAATTTTTGCACGATGCAAACTTCTAAATTGTGGTACCGGACTAACTACCACCCAAGAAACTTTGAAAACATACAGTGGAGATCTGTGCATGGTTTGTTTGTTAACAACATGTCAATGATGATTGATACGTGTCTATCAATATCATATGGACATGGTGCAACATATGCAACATTAAGTGTGAAGAAAAACTTCATACTCAGGTTACTTTGTTGTGGGTCCAAATCTAATGTTTGATAAACTTCATTATTCAAATCGATAAGTTTAGAGCTCTTGTTTATATAGGTGGCTTGTATCTTTGTACTTTCATGCAATCATTTTTTGTCCACTTGCAATCATATGATATTTGTTTCCGAATTAGATCCATTTTACTGCAATTTAAACCTTTGAACAAACAAAATTTATAAACAAATACAAAATGATGTGCACAAAAATAATAAAACTAAAAGAATTTAAAAAATTGTCAACCCGCTCCATAAGGGCTGATTGTGTAATTGCAAGGCAGATGCGGGCTGGTAATGCCAACACCTATAGCATCATCTAGCAGCTCGCCTTTAAATTGAACAGTCTGCCTTACGGGTGGGCGCAGTCTGGTTTGGTCTGGTTTTTTATAAAAATTCAGACCAAATCATAGATGGCGGTTTAGCTTAACAACAAACCAAACCAAACCATTAGGACCATTCAAACCAAACCAAACCAAACCATTCATAAACGATTTAGTTCAGTTTGGTTTAACGGTTTAGACTGCGACATTTAATTTTACAGTCCAAAATAACTACAAGACTAAAATTTAATTTTGTAGTTCAAAATTTAAACTAATTTTAATACTACAATACTAAATTCAAATTAAAAATATTACAATTCAAAATCTAAATTAAAACAAAGTATTACAATCCAAACTAAAAATTAAAAATATATATTAGTTATATATATTATTAATAATAAAAAATATTATAAATGTATATAATATTAAGTGCGGTTTTCGGTTTGGTCTGGTCCAAAAATTATCTAAACCGCAAACCAAACCATTAATGACGGTTTTTTAACATAGTAAACCAAACCAAATCATTATCTTCTACAAACCAAACCAAACCGAACCAAAAGCAACGGTTTGGTTCGGTTTGAACGGTTTGGTTCGGTTTTGCCCACCCCTAGTCTGCCTTACTTATGGGGGGTCTGCATAATTTGTGGGTGGGGACGAGCTGCCATTTAATTGTACAGCCTGCCTTAATTATTTACAAACCATCCTTAAAATAAATAGACCGCTCTTATGTGGTGGGGAAAGTTGTTTTCAATGTCAATTTTTTACTATTTTTTTCCACTTTTTTCATATTTGTTTTTTAAATTTTTTTTCAAAAATACACTTACATCATGCTTACACTACATATATATATATATATATATATATATATACATTTAACATGATTAGAACAAAGAAGATAAAATATAGTTGATCTTGAAGTTGAATTTGATGTTGAAAATTTTCAAAAAACTTTCAAATGGGGGGACCAATAATATTTATTTTGAAAATGATAGTGTTTGAGAGTTGAAAAATGATAGTGTTTCAAATGTAAAAGAAATAATACCACCAAAAAAAAAAAAAAACGGTGAAGATGAGCAAAGCAAAGAATGTTAAAATGAGCAAAATAAATTATGAGCATGGATTCATAGGTATGTGAAAGTAGATACATTAAAGTGAAAAAAAGTAAAATAAGTAGTTCAGATTTATAATGATGACATAGTAAGCATTCATCATTAAAACAAAATAATTAATTTTTTTCATTATCTTTGCCCAAAAATGAACATCCTGACAAAAAAAAACTCCTAAAAATAATCTTTTGCTCCGCCTTTTGCTAACGGGCCTTGCCTATTTGAGGGATATTTTTGAATCTAACCACTTCAAGTGCGTTCATCAATGGAATGACAAATCAGCTTATTACCTAAAATACTTTTGAATTGGTCTGATCCTGGATGAGAATGACTCATACAGTTCTGTTCGAGGGAAACATCACAAGAGCAAGAGGAAGTGTGTAGCTCACCTTCCTTGACAATGCAGGGTATGTGACCCTAAATTATGTTATAAAGTTAATAAATCATTTATTTTTTATTAAACAATATCGATCCACGATTATGTCATATATAATTTGTTTTGGGTTCAATAAAAATAACAATTTGTTATCGTAATACATGAATACATTAATAAGGGGCGTGGATATTATTTTATCCAAATTATACTATAATTTTAATTAAATTATATTAATTAACAAATGTCCTAAATTGCCATAAAAAAATATCTTAAATCAAGCATTGAGCCCAGTACACTATTAGCCCATGATCCACATGAGAAGGTTTTTTTTTGTTTTTTTGGGTAATATATAGCTTGGTGAGCAAGATACGTGTGATTATTATACGATGTCTTATATTATATGACTATAAGATAGAGAGAATGATTTGTGGTGATAGAATATTAAATCGAGGAGTAGAATATCAAAATCGAAATTCTCATCGTCATCATGTTGGAATCGTCTCCATCGGAATTATCTGAATCGGAAAAGTTTGCCAAGAGGCCAAAGGTAAATTTTAATGTGTTTTGGGAATATTTACAATCTCGACCGCCACGCCAGCAAGACACGGGCCGAGCAGGAAGCTTGCATTGACAAATACTTTTCCATTGTTGGGCCATCTGAGGTATATACTATATATTATACTTTTTTCTTCTTCCTCTGTTTTGGTTTTAGTTTTCTTTCTGCTATGTGATTTTGTTTTTTTGTTTTTTTCTTTAATTTAATTAATTTATTATTTAATATTTAGGGATTTGATTCGGTAGAGGATTCGGATTCGGATTCTGATATGATGGGCGATATTAGGCCATGCTGCAATGGAGGCTACAGATTTTGCTTTTAAAGAGTATAACAAGGACAAGTCCGATGACAGTCGTGTAATCCTTGAAAAGGTAGTGAAGGCCAATCACAAAGGTGTAGCTGGTATTATGTTCTATATCACTCTCCAGGCAAGGAATCAAGATAACCCATCATCATCGTCCTTCTATGCAGTTAAAGTTCATCTTGGTGTTAATGACTATAACGCCTTAGAACTTTTTAGGCCTGCAATAGGTTAGATGGTGACATGCTGGTTTTGTAATTTTGATGCTTTGGGTTCTTAATTTCTTACCACTTGGAAACATTTAACGCTATAATATGATCTAGTCTGCTGAATTAATTCTCTTATCTGTGGGTGATGGTGATTGTGGACTTAGTTATGAAAGCCACAGTTTTATTTTCCAAGTACGTAGAACAGTGTATGTTGCGAAAAAGAATTTTTGGAAAAAAAAAAAGAAAAAGGAAAAAGTAGTGTCCATACAAGACCGTAAGCAGCTTAGATAGACAAATATGACTGCCTAGGTTCATTGACAATAGGAAAAAAGGAACTTGGTTAGGTTCACTGACACTAGAAAAGGATCAGTTATAAACAAGTAAAGACATCTTCTATTTACCACCACATTGGGTTGTAAACTTGTAATTGTTTGCTTCTCAATTACCTTTAATGAACATTGATAAACCTTGTCATGTAAGAACTCACTAATGTGAGTAAATTAACACCATCTCAAAAACTAGTACAAACAGATAATTATTGCTTATTTAAATACATAAAATGTCTGAACAAAAAAAAAACACTTCTGTGAAGTTTCTGTCTGCATATATACATTCAACCATAAAGGCTTTCTTTCACTTATTACTGCTAGCTTTAGTCCATTCCAAGTACTTCTCCACAATGTCCAACCCACAGAGCTCCTTCACAACAGGCATGGTAGCAGGAACATCCAATTGAAATATTGACTCTGATCTATCTTTGCTGTTCCATAAAAGAAGCTGTTTTCTTGCTTCTTTGATAGCAGCACTCGTAGCGCAATGTACTGAAACTGCTAGCAATAACGGAGGCTCGCCAGAAGCTGCAAAGAGATGAGGGAATTTCGCTTTGACTTTTTAAGCAAGATATTATCAGAATATAGAAATGGAAATGTGTGTTTCACATTTCAAGATTTGTATATGCAAGCAATACTATAAGTCAAAAGTAACTCGTTTTACCAAATTTTGAATGCCAAGTGTGGCAGAATCTTGATATTTCAGTTCAATATTCGTTCAAAGTATTTGAAGAGATCATACCTTTTGAAGAAAGAACACGTTTTTCATGATGTCCGCTGTTTAATATCTCAACATTGAACTGTTTAGGTATGGTATCCATTGAAGGAACCGTGTATGTCCATGTACTGTCAGTAATCAACAGTCCATCAGAATTTGTCAAGTATTCTTCTGACATGAAAAACCCAATTCCTTGAACAAAAGCTCCCTCAATCTGCAACAACCAAATTAGCCACATGACATAATAAATTTACTGGAAAGAAATAAATCTAGAATCAAAGATCAGAATTTGAGTTTAATAACTCTAGAATGATTAATTCTTAATTAACTAATACAATAAGAAATGTGACTAACCTGTCCTAAATCCACAGCTGGGTTGAGACTCTGTCCACAGTCATAAATAAGATCCACTTGCAAAATTGTGGTTTCTCCAGTAAGAAGATTCACCTCAACCTGTGATGCGAAATCATGAGATGGGTTCGTAATCGTTTACTTTTTGTATTTCATTATGGTTGGTTAAGTCTTCATGCAAAAGGTCTGCATTAACTGTTATGCTGCAATATAATATTCTATCACTATGCTCTGATGCCTCTTTGCATTCAAGAGGATAGTTACAGGTTTATTTGGGAATACTAATTTAATTTAAGCACGAGTATGCTAAGGAGTCCATAAGGAACTTGCCTCACTCACTGCTGCACCATAGTTTAGGTATGAATTTGATGATGTACTGGGGATATAGTAAGAACTTGCTGACAAGTTCACGCTTTGCATGTGTGCCTGAAATCTGAAGGTGGTGAGAGACACAGGAAAAAAATCTCACAAAGAACAAAAAGCTCTTAAAAGCTGCTGTGAGAAAAGCCAATATGGAAAAGTAAAGAGAGTTTTTGTCTTCAGCGAAGGCAATCAATAGTTTAAATACAAAAGCAACAGCAGTTTTGAGGAGCATCAGCTCCAATTTGTCAAAAGCACCAAACCAGAAGCAGGAGAAGCTTCTCAAAAACAGATCAGCAAAAGTTGTTAGAAATTACACAAAATTCTTTGTCCATGAAGTTTGCCTTAGAATGACCCATCAAATACATACTTAATACTCTCCTCTGTTTCTGTCTCTCTTTTTCTCTTTTTGCTTTCTTTGTTAGTTGATTTATATGCACATAAAAAGTCAATAAAACCGACATTTTGGGTTCCTTTGCTTTTCTAATGCTTTCATCATGAGTTTATTCTTACTTATCTTACCTCATGAGTATAATTTGATAAACTTTGATCACTCTAGACCCTTCTCTCTCTAAGAAAATCAACAAGGAGCACAGGCGCAGCAAAATTGGACAATTCATGGGTTAACAAAAAGTAATATTAATAAATAAATAAAAACAATTCAGCAGAATGACCTGTTATTGTCTTGTGCAAGTCAAAAGGTTAGGAAAAAGTAATGTGCAAACAAATACCTGAGAAATAAGTGTCTCCCACTGGACATTGCCTGTTTGCTTCTGCAACTTTTCTTTGAGAGCAGTTAGCCTTTCAACCAGGACATTACAACACAGTCTAACTGCCTCGCAGCTTGATTCTGAAGTAGTGCTCCCAGCTGTAAGACCCCCTTGAATTAAGCTCAACGTATCAGCTTGTACGACTCGCACTTTATCCAAAAGGTCTCTATCTCCATCGCATTGGATTGAGCTTAGAGCATAAGCAACCATCTGTTTTACCTTTGTCCACAGCCCTTGGCCCAACTCAATCCCTCCAACTTCACCAACAACAGATCCATCCTTTAGAATGCTTACCCTCCCCGGAGTTGATCTCAATATCACTCCTTGCACAATTGGTACACGAGAGATTCCCCTCTTTAGCCATTTATTACACCTATTAAATTCATTTACCGTTTCAATCCTTTGGTTAAAGCTTGAAGACACAGCCAGTTTATCCCATATTGATGGTAAAGTATACTCTACAGATTCACCGGCACTTCCCTCATAGAATATTTTAAGGCTGTTGTATGTGTGAAGGTTTACATTTCTAACAGAATCGACTTGTAAAGAAAGCGTAGATGCCACCCGTTCAATTACAGCTTCAGCAATGTATGATCCCTGTACCTCTCCAGGTGCCCGCATTGCAGACTTACTGATATTGTTTGTTTTGCATAGTTTTATGTCACAAGATAGAGCTCCCCAATCATACTTCTTAAGTCCATTCATTACATTGGGTACTATAATTGGACTTATATCAATTGCAATCCCTGCATCAATCAATATTTCTAGTTGTAAAGCTGTAATCTTCCCATCAGACTTGAATCCAACAGTGTAAGTTATTTTCATGGGATGCCTTCCTCCCGTCGTTATCATATCAGTCTTACGATTCAGATACATCCGGACAGGGCAGTGTAATTTGTGTGCTGCAAGTGCACATGCTGTTGCAATCTAAATTAAAAAAGAAAAAAAGTGTGTTAAGCGGCATTAAACACAATGAAGATTCTAAATATCAGGGTCAAAACTACCATATTATAAAGATATGACAAAAAGTAATAATATTGAGAATCTTACAATCATCATGAAGCAATTTTGTCAAAACGTTGTACTTTAAAGATTCTTGAAAGTAAATACTCACGGGCATGGCACGCATGGCCTTTCCACCAAAGCCACCTCCAACCCTTCTTGTAATAACGCGAATATTATGTTCAGGTAGACCCAGACATTTTGCAATAACACCATGAGCATTCTCAGGAGACTGAATCGAACTGTAAACCACAATGCAGTTGTCTTCATCGGGAACTGCAAGGGCTGTTTGTGTCTCCATATAGAAATAGTATTGAGAACCAAGTCTGATCTGAATGTCAAAATTCCCCAAAACTTATGAAAGTAAGTATGGATAAGTCAAGTTGATGTTCCATGGAGATGTTCTTTAAGTGCAATTAAATTCAAGTTTGAATCACCCTTCATGTGTGTTTGTGAGCATATGTGTATGTTTGCTGACGGAGTATTAGCATGTCAAAATTCAAGCCTAAGGATCCAGTGGGGAGGATAACTCTTACTAAAGAAGAACGACAAAAAGATAAACACTACCTCAGCAGAAATAATCTTGTGATCAGCTTCGGCCATTCCTTTCGATATGTCACCAAAAGGCTTTCTCTTGAAGAAAGGAGGGACATCAAAGAAACTAGACCGGTTAACAGCCTCTTCAACAGATAAAATAGGTGGTCCTAGATCTTCCATTCCATAACTAACCACTGCACAGTTTGCAGCCATATCTGCATGTTTCTGTGTATCTGCAACCTAACAATGTTGTTATAAATGAGTTAATTAAATACATAGATCCCAAAAAAAAAAAAGAAAAAAAAAAGTTTTCTAGGATTTCTGCAATATGTGAATTCAATCAGTGGAACAGAAGCCACAACATTGTCAGATAATGAATAAGGCATTACCACCAAAGCAACACGCTGACCGGCACACTCAGTATGATCATCAGCAAACAACGGTTCAGCGCCAAACCTAGTCTTGGACCCTACATTCTCCCCTAATTCGGGAATGTCTTTAAAAGATAGAACTGCTGCAACTCCATCTGGATATGGCTTCTGGTTGAGTTTTATACTCTTCACCCATGCTAAAGGCTTTGTGCTATAAATGAACGCTCCATATAAGCAATTCGATGGTGAAGGAATGTCATCTACATATACAGCCTCACCTACAAAATTGATCAACATCAATGAGATAACTAGTATAGATGACAAGAGCATGCAGAAAGAAAGCAGGTTAAAGAGTTAAGTAGAAAGAAACAAAGTTTAAATTGCAGTCAATATTACAACTACTAATCCGAAAATTATTACACATATTTAATCAAGTTATACGAACTACGAACCTGAAGCTTGGATGGCAGCTCCAGATTTTACAATTGGCTCACCAACTGGATAATAGCTTTTACTCAATTGCAGCACTTGCTTTGCAGATGATAGCATTGTTGGAATCTTATTAGTGTAATAATGGTCGTTACCCTGTCCTAGTTTAGAATGTCTGACCAATGAAGTACTTGTATATCCATTCAAGAAACTATTGCTAATTTCAGCACCACTATCTATCAAGGAGCTAAAGAACTCAAAAAGAAAACCAGCAGCCAAACTTGACCTATAAGCAGGATTTGCAATATCATCTTCAGGAACCACAGTAGCTCTAACTAATTTGATAGCTTCGTATAAAACATCAGAACTTAACAATTTTCCGGTCAAAAATTCCTCTACCATTCTTGCCCTAATAGCATGTTTCGCCCCATAAGCACCAAAAGCCAACTGACAGTGATCCACGAAGACTCCATCAGAAGTCTTACTTGGAGAAACTTCAGCCAAGAAAGCAGCATTTAAATAAGGCAATGCATTGCCTAAAGGTCTGGGTGAAGCCCGGTACGTTTCAAACAGCAAGGTAGTATTGTTTTCTGGAGAACATTCACTAATTGATGCCCAAGTTGGGATTTTTACACTTATAAGTACACTATTGGAATCTAATGGAGGCCTTTCTAAAAAATCCTCCAATGTAATTTCTTCGAATTGGTGACCACTCATTATATCAACTGTCGAACCTACAGCAAGAAGTATGGTAGCAATATCTGAAGGAAAATGTTTTCTTTGTGCCATCACCAAATTTCCCCCAACACTAGCTGTACTTCTGATGAACCCTGTAGCAATTTTCTCCATATGGTTGGAAAGTTTTTTTAACACAATCTCATCTCTAAGAAGAAATTCATGTCGGTTTTTATTGTCCAAAGTTTCAACAACTTTGGAGATTGTTACAGCTGCTCCAATCTCAACTCCTGTTTGATCAATCCTAAGTAAAGAGAGTTCAGGAATATGTTTCAGATCAATATATCTGTGATAGGGTTCTAGTTCCTTATAATATCCCGTCCCTGTGTTACCGACAACTATTTTCATCTCAGTCCCTTCATTAACTTTCAACAAGTTTTGAAGCTCCTCCACATTAGCAGGGCTGTACCAGTTATATCTTTTTGAATCCAAAGAGATGCCAGACTTGATTTCCTTCTTTAAAAACTCAGGAAATGTACAAATCACATCATTAGTGTCATACACAGGTAACTTGCTTATCTTTTCTTCCTTACTGTCTTCCTTTCTCCAAAATGAGTTCAACCCTAAATCCTCAATATCGACATCGGCTGCAAGACTCTTGCAGGCATCAGCAATTGGTCGGTAACCAGTACAGCGACAGATGTTCCCTGCAACAGCCTTTTCGGCTTCAGAAACAGTGAGCTTGGAGAGCTGTGGAGGGGGCTCCAACCGATTGGTTTTCTCAGCATTGACAAGAGCCCCGAAGAGTGAAACACACATTCCAGGAGTACAAAAGCCACACTGAGAAGCATGGAAACCAGTGAACCTTTTGTGAATCGCATGGAACCCATTTTTACTATTTCCAAGTCCTTCAGATGTTGTAATTGAACATCTATTTACACTGCAAAGTAGTGTCAGACACGAACTTGTAGTAAAATCCTCGACTTTGTCAAGCACAGGATCATACTTGGAAAGCAGCACAACACATGCACCACAACCTCCTGGTACAAAAAATTGACAGCTTCTAAAAATACACACACATGATAAAAGTACTCATCATAAAAGTGACTATTAAGATAAACAAGTTTTGCTAAAATTCTGAATGTCCACCATCATATCATGAAAAAAGTCTCTTAGCTGGTCAAATTGGTGGCCAAGGAAGTTAAGAAAATGGATTTTTATTCCTAAGCTACACTAGAAGGTAAAAAGTTCAAATGGTGATTTAGATTTCTTATCAGAATAATCCACTCTCTCCAAGAGGAACATTGATTAGATCCCAAGAAACTCCTTGAAAATGAATTTCCTTATTTATTACGTTTTAAAAGAAAAACACTGAAAAACCGAAGATAGAAAAAGAACCCAAGTTCTAAAAAATTTCAAAAAACCCAGTCTTCAAGCCAAATTAGACAATCAAAACGCAGAGTATAAAGAACANATATATATATATATGCATATGTAAGTGTATTTTGAACTTTTTTTTTAAGAATCAAACATGACAAAGCGGAAAAAATAGTAAATTATTATAATTTTATATAGTCATTGTTCCTGTGTATTTAACTAATAACTGCTGTATTCACCCCAAAAAAAAAAAAAAAAAAAACTAATAACTGCTGTTAATTATTCTATAATCAAAGAACAATAATAATATATAGGTTCAAAATATTTGTTCTGGACTATAATAATAGTAGATAACATATAAATAAATTCGATGTAGAAAAAAAAGTTTTTTTTTTGGATAAATAAAAATAAAAAGGTTTCTTTCTCAGTATAATAATATGCATAAGCATCGTCAATAAGTAACGTCATTCTCCATGTCCACTAAACATAGGATTCTTGTACAGAATCTAACATCGAGAACGCAACCTCGTACGCAGACACAACACGTCCGAGTTTTTGATTGGACGAAATCATGAAAACAGCGTGGACTCCACCTTATTAGATCCACTCCCATTTCTAAAAAAAAACCCAAGTTCTAAAAAATTTCAAAAAACCCAGTCTTCAAGCCAAATTAGACAATCAAAACGCAGAGTATAAAGAACAAAACCAGTACACTAATCATAGACATGATAATTCTTGTATACAGGAAGAGAGAGTGAGAGAAAGAGAAAGAGAAAAGGAACAACCTTCACCACAACTGAGCTTGACACTTTTGAAGGGAGTGTGTGAACGCAAGAACTCAAGCAAAGTTGTAGAAGGGATCAGTGATGGAAGCTCAAACCTCTCACCATTAACAGCAAATACCAAATTTCCAGTTGCGGTTTGTGTCTCTCCCATTTTTCATGTAGACATTTCTTATTGTTAGGAAAAGTAACATTTCTTATCATCAATTTTATGGTTTATATTCCTTCAACTGTCACTATTCTCTCAAGTCAACTTCCACTCACTGAGGTACATTAGTAGTATATTGTCAATGCCTTGTAAAAAATGCCAAATCAGCCGAAACAGACAAAAACAAAAATGACAATAAAAAGAAAATAATCGAGTAGACTTTGGCATTTCTCAAAACGTGGCACCATTACTTGGTGATACGTACCAAATAATTGATTTTTATTTTTTTTAAGTATTAACGTTTTAGATTAATTAAATAAAAAAATTATTTTAAAACAAAAATACAATGCTAATTGATTATATATGCCAAAGACTTAATATATTTTTGAAATTTTAAAATTTTTAATTTAATTCGAGTCAAACCTGCATTTGAAATTAACTATTAATTTTATACCAAACCATTAACTTTATTTTATTATGTTTTTGGATTAATATTAGTTGTTAATAAATAAAAAACTGATTTATTCTTTTGCCCCTTTTAATATTGTGCTCTGTTAGTATTGCTTATTGTAAGTTTAGCAAACATTTCTTTCTCGATTAAAACCCTAAATCTTAATATTCATTTAATTTTTAGAAAAAAAATGTTAATGTATAATTTANGGATTAAAACCCTAAATCTTAATATTCATTTAATTTTTAGAAAAAAATGTTAATGTATAATTTAATCTTATATACATAATTTTTGTTTCATTTCCTGATAAATGTAATTTTTTTTGTTTGTTTCGTAGGATTTTTGGTAGTATTATAAGCTATTATCATTATTATTACATTGAATAATAGTTCTAAAATTAAAAATAAATATTTTTTTTGAAAAAATATAGAATAAGAATATAATCAATATATATAAAACGGGTCGTGCCAACTAAACACCTTATGATAATTTAAGGGGTTTGAATTTATAAATTATAAAGTACAATCAATAATACTGTACTTACCAAAAGTTTTGTTTTCCTTTCTTAAACAGTTAAACTATATAATTGATTTTTTATTAAAGAAAAAAACACAATAATTTTTTTGCAATAAAAATAAAGAAAAAGGTTTAATAAGCCAGGAATCTAAAATAAACCTTTTTTTCTTTTTTTTTCTTTTTTCTTTTGCAATAGAATATAAAAGAAACCAAAACTATTATAAGAAAAAGAATTGTATTATTATTTGTCTAATAAAATTACAAGCTACCATATTTATGCATAAACCAACAAGATATTAATAAGCTATGAGCTATCAGATTCTCCAATCCCTTATATTTTTGGAAAGACTTAAAAAAGGGGCAAAAAAAAAATTCAAAAATGTTAAGTGTCACTGCTGTCCCTAATGATAGAGCAACAACAAGACCAATATACCATGTGACAATTTAATTATCTGTTTCAAAAAGATTTATCTTTTTACGTTATAGATTTTTAGTATAAAAAGTCAATACATAATTAATTTATCAAATCAATATTTGTCATCTGTACGGGTAGCAAATACCAAAACTCAAAATTATTAGATGATGGAATATGAATATCAAATATTTTATGGGATTATGTTCCAATATATGTGGTATGATATAGCTTATTTGAATTTTCTACCTCCTTCACTTGTTGCTGCCTAAACTCCACTCCAAGTACTTCTCCACAATGTCCAGTCCACAAAGCTCCTTAACAACAGGCATGGTAGCAGGAACACCCAACTGGAATATTGACTCCGACCCATTTTGGCTGCTCCATGAAAGCAGCTGTTTTCTTGCTTCTTTAATAGCAGCTCTTGTGGCCCCATGAACTGAAACTGCTAGCAGTAATGGCGGTTCACCAGAAGCTGCACAAATGATGATATTTCGGTTTGACCTTGTCAAGTTTGATATGATCAAAATACAGAAAATCGAGTGTTTTACATTGAAATCCTCGAATATAAGTGATGGTAACATGAATTTGACATGCTATTCTTATACTCACATTACCATTGTTTCCAAAAATATTAGAGAGTCATACCTTTTGAAGAAAGAATGCGTTTTTCGTGATGTCCACTGTTTAACATTTCAACATTGAATTGTTAGGTATGGTGTCCAGTGATGGAATCTTGTAAGTCCATGTACCTTCAGCAACCACCAATCCATCAGAATTTGTAAGGTATTCTTCAGACATGAAAAACCCAAGTCCTTGAACAAAAGCTCCCTCAATCTGCAAAACCCAGTTTCTACTTAAATACCATGAAACCATAAGCCACAGCACAAAATAAAATCATTGTGAAGAAATTCTGATGGGATGCAATTTATATATATTTTATATACCTTAATACTTGATTTGAGCATGTTTTATTCACTTAAAATGGATTAATTTATATTTTTCTATGTTTTAGGTGGATTTGAGCTTAAAGGGATGAAAAATGAAAAAACAGTGGCAAAATCGTAATTAAATAGAAAAACTGAAGAAGCAGTGG
>QANX01000587.1:743-24036 GCA_003254975.1 Ochetophila trinervis | reverse complement strand
TATTTTGTTTTGCTTTTTAGTTTACTTTTTATTTGCGTTTCTGGGCTGAGATTGAGATTAGTGAACATATACTTCGCTGCTTTGTTTAATTTTTGATGTTTCTAATTGCTTTGAGTCATGAAAGTATTATTATTATAGATGGAGACTTAGATAAAATGAAGTAAATAGCATGTTTAGCTAAGTGAATTTAGCAATTTAAAGTTTGTTTTAGCAACCATTTGAATTGGGTTAAATGAAAGCTAGTCTCGGTAAATTAAAACTTAAGTGAGCTTTTGAGCCTTGAAGTTGAATTAATCACTTCTTTTAATCATTTTTGTGAGTGATATTCATGTATGAATTTGTATCTTTAGAACTTGCTTTGACATGCTTATTGAAATCACATTGCTACATTTTTGCATTAAAATGATGAAGGCATTTTATTTTATTTTAGCCATTTAGCCTAAAAAAAGCCAACATTTATGTTTATCATTGTTTAATCCCTTTGAGCTTTTATGATCTTTTTCTTTGATCTTTAGCCTACATTACAAGCCTTGGACTTGATTTTTGACTACTTTTTCCTATCCTAAGTCTAATTGAGCATTTGGGATGTGTGATGGTGAATTTTATGGGTTGTTTGGAGCAAAAAGATTGTTTTGATTAAGTGTGGGGGTGATCATACTTATGATGGTTGGTATGAGTGAATTGTATAAAGTGGTTGAAGAAAAAGCTTTGGAATTCTCATGCTTTGGTGTGTTTGTTGAAAAAAAGAAAAGAAAAGAAAAAACAGTAGTATAAAAAGTCCTTGAAAGAAAAAGAAAAAGAAAAAAAAAGTGAGAAATATTTGTTTTTGTGTAAAAGCATGAGAATTGGGCTAAATGTGATAAGTTTAGAGGAGAAAGAAAATAGTTGAAAATTACTGATGGGTATTAGTGATATCATATCTTAAATGCTCTGTTGGATTTTGGATGTTAACCCATTGTTTTTCTTATGATTTCTCTTTTCTACCTTACCTTTACCTAAGCCACTTTACAACCTTTTAAAAAAGCTTCGGATTTGTGCTTAATTGTATGCTAGGTGGTGGAGATTAGATTGATAAGCAAGCTTATGATAGAGCAAGTTTTTCATTGAATTCGAGAGAATATTTTGAACCTTTTAAACACTTGAGTGATTAGAGAGAATTCAGTGAGTTATTTGCCGAGCTAGTTTGAATTGAGCTTTAATTAAGTTGGTTGCTGGTAAGGCTGAAGATTGTTGGATTCGTATGGCTATGGTGTGCTAGTTGTTGAATTTTTGGTTGTCTCTGTCTATAATATTTCATTACTTGATTGATTTAGTTTTTCTTGAAATATAATATTTTATGATTTGCCCGGGACGTGCAAAGATTAAGTGTGGGGGTATTTGATGGGATGCAATTTATATATATTTTATATACCTTAATACTTGATTTGAGCATGTTTTATTCACTTAAAATGGATTAATTTATATTTTTCTATGTTTTAGGTGGATTTGAGCTTAAAGGGATGAAAAATGAAGAAACAGTGGCAAAATCGTAATTAAACAGAAAAACTGAAGAAGCAGTGGCAAAACCGTAATTAACTGGACGTTGGCAGCAAGGCAGTGCAGCCCAGGTGCAGTGCCCAGGCGCCTGGATGGGCGCGAAGTTGGTCCGTTTAGGCACGTTTTTGTGTGTTTTGTAGCCCTAGGTTTTTAGTTTAAATAGGTTTAAGTTATCTTGTAATAGGGTAGCCGTTTTTAGAGCAAAAACAACAAAGAAAAGAGATTTCTAACAATTATGAGTAGCTAAATCTCTCTCTTGGGAAAGAGTATTGTTCATTGCTAAAGTATAAGGTGTGAGACATTGTTTATAAGTTTTAATTCAATTATAATTATTCAATTTGTGTTCTTCCAATTTATTTGTTTATTATTCAATTCTCTTTTGATTAAAATTTGGATCCGTTATAATTATTTGTGGATTGTGTATTTGCTAATTAAGAATTCAATCGTATTGAATGTTCTATGTTAGTAGCACTTTGATTTTAATAATTGCATGCTAAGCTTTTGTTAATTTCTTAGGAGAACACAAGATAGATTAAAGTTTTACAACGTTTGTAGGACTTGTTTATTGTTGGATGATCTTGTTCTTAATGCTTTTCTGACTTGATTTAGATCACGTTGATTCTAGGTATTTCAGAATTAGGATTAGTTTGCGATCGTATCTGAACTAATTAATTGCTTGTGATTTAGAATAAAATTGGCCGTGCTATTTTATTCAATCCAACATTGAATGATTATTTTTGGATATATTTTTGTCTGTGATCACATGTTCTTTAGCAATTGAAGATACTCTGACCCAAGGTTTTCTCCTATTGTTAATTTCAATATATTTATTAAATTGCTTTCTTTAATATTTGAACTTCCCAACATAAAATCCCCCCTTTGTCTTTTTAATTTTGCTTTAATTGGAATAGAAATAGTTTGATCATCAGTCTCTGTGGAATCGACCTGAACTTGCTGCTGCTACGGTAGTGTTTAAATTCAATAATTAATTTTGGTGTTTACGACACGCATCAAATTCCCTAAGATACAAGTAACAAATAATTCTGCATCTCAATTATCCCAAGATTGGATGTTACATATTTGAATAAAATAACATTTAGGTGAAGGACCTAAACAACTAAATAGTAAAAAAGGAGGGATTAATTAAAAACTCCAAATCTTAATTATGTAGTACAAAAGAAGTTTAGCTAACCTGTCCTAAATCCACAGCAGGGTTTAGACTCTGTCCACAATCGTAGATTATATCGACTTGCAATATTGTGGTTTCTCCAGTCATAAGATTCACCTCAACCTGTCACAGGATGGCTTCAAAATCATTCAATCTTCTATTTCGTTATCAATAATTGCATAGTTTATTTTCCTGCTATATGGGTTCCTATCACTTTGCTCTTATGTTTATTTACCTTCAAGGGGATGGTTACAAGTTTAATAGGGAAAGCAACAATAATTTAAGCACGAAAATAAGGAAGAACCCATAAGGTAAAACTTGCCTCACTCACTGCAGCACCGTAGTTGAGATATGAAGTTGATAACACATCAGGGGCATAGTAGGAACTCGCTGATAAGTTCACAGATTGCATGTGCGCCTACAATTTGAAAGTTGAGACTTTAGAGTTACAAGAGATATTGTGAATCAATATGGGAAAAAGGACAAATATATGTTGAGCATTAAAATCTTGGTGAAATCAGGTCTATACTTGATAAGCATCTCAAGGTGAAGAAAAAAAAAATAGATACCTGAGATATAAGCATCTCCCATTTGATAGGGCCCATTTGCTCCTGCAGCTTTTCCTTGAGAGGAGTTAGCCTCTCAACAAGCATATTACAGCACAGTCTAACTGCCTCACAGCTTGATTCCGATGTAGTGCTCCCAGCAGTAAAACCCCCTTGAATTAAGCTCAATGTGTCAGCTTGTACAACTCGCACTTTATCCAAGAGATCTCCATCTCCATTATTATTGATTTAAAATTTAGAGTTATATCTTTCAATGTTTACACATTTTTATGGGAATGATATCAAATTCACTTATGGAACCTTGATTATTTTTATTTTCATTCACTTATTAGACATCAATATTTTTTTTTAATCTCTTTTGGGAAGTAGAGTTGGAAAAAAGCATGGAAAAAATATTTTTGCTGCCAGGCCAGGCGCCTGGCTTCCCGCCTGAGGCCCTCTGCCCCTGATGCTCCAAAACACAAAAAAAATAAAATAAAAATAAAAAATAAAAATAAAAAATAAAATAAAAATTTGTTCATATTTGGTAATTTTGGCTTACGGTGTAATATTTTCCAAAATACGTAACTTTCTTCCATACTTAGTAATTTTTTTCCATATTTAGTAATTTTGTCTTTCAGTGTAATATTTTTCAAAATACGTAACTTTTTTCCATACTTAGTAATTTTTGGTCCATATTTGGTAATTTTGGCTTACGGTGTAATATTTTCAAAAATAAGTAACTTTCTTCCATACTTAGTAATTTTTGGTCAATATTTGGTAATTTTGGCTTACGGTGTAATATTTTCCAAAATACGTAACTTTCTTCCATACTTAGTAATTTTTTCCCATATTCAGTAATTTTGGCTTACAGTGTAATAGCATCCAAAATACGTAACTTTCTTCCATACTAAGTAATTTTTTCCCATATTCAGTAATTTTTTCCATAATATGTAATTTTGTCCAAAATATGTAATTTTTTTCCATACTTTGTAATTTTTTCCCATATGATGTAATTTTGAAAGTGACACGTGGCATTTTTCTGACCATCCATTATTTTTCCCGCCCAAAGCAATATTTCACTTGAGTGGATCCCGTGTTTGTGTAGATAACAATTTGCCTTTCTTTTTATTTAAATATTAAAGGTCCTTTGTTAAATCATTCAATTTTTATTTTTAAGTTTTAGTTTTTATTTATGTTTTATTGTTTATGATTTATGGTTTTAACTTTTAAGTTTTTGTTTATGATTTTTTGTTTATGTTTTTGCTAAAAAAAAAAAACAACAACAACAACAATCATTTTTTGATTTTTTTTTTGCAAAAATATTATTTTTGATAATTTTTATTTTTATTTTTTTAAAACTTTAAAAATAATTTTAAACAAATTCATATTCGATTATTGTCGATTTCACATTTTGGCCCCGACCGTAGTGTCTCAGGTTATGACCCGGACTAGGATGTCTTGGTTTTAGTCTGGATCAAACAATCCCTTCAATCCCAGGTATTGCCCCTGACTGGGCTATCTTGGATCCCGGCCCGGATCGGGCTGTCCCGGGTTCCTGCCCGGACCTGGCTATCCTGAGTTCTGGCCCCGACCGAGTTGTCCCAGGTTTCGGCCCCGACCGGGTGGTCCCGGGTTCCGGTCCCGATGGAGCTGTCCTGAATACCGGGTTTCAACGTGGACTGGGCGGTCCCAAGTTCTAGCCCTAACCAGGTGATCCCCGGTTCTAGCCCGGATCGGCTATCCTGGGTTCCGGCCCGGACCAGGCAGTCCCAGGTTTCGGCTTTGACCGAGCTGTCCTGGGTTTCGACCCGGACCGGGCTATCCAGCGTTCCGGCTCTGACCGAGTTGTCCCGGGTTCTAGCCAGAACCAGGCAGTCCTAGGTCCAGGGTCCCAGCCCCGACCGGGCGGTCCCGGATTCCAGCTCTAATTGCGGCCTGAAACGAGCAGTCCTGGGTTATGGCCCGGACCGGGCTATCCTGGGTTCCGGACTAGACTAGGCGGTCCTAGGTTCCTGCCCGGACCGGGCAGTCTCGGATTGTGGCCCGGATCGGGATGTCCCAGGTTTTGGCCCTGACTGGGCAGTCCCGGGTTGTGGCCCGGACCAGGCGATCCCGGGTTGTGGCCCGGACCAGGCGGTCCCGGGTTGCGGCTCCGATCAGGCATTCCCTGGTTCCGACCCTGACCTGGCAATCCTGGGTTCCGACCCCAACCAGACGGTCCTGGGTTCTAGCCTTGTTCAAGCAATTCGTTGTCTCGACCACATATGGACGGTGTCAATATGGCAGTCTCAGATTCAAGTCTTATTCGAGTTGTCTTGTATCTTAGCGTTATCAAGGACCCAAAAAAAATGAAAATGACTTTTTAAAGTTTTTTTTTTAAAGAAAAGTGAAAATGGTTTTTAGATTTTAAAAAATGAAAAACAGTTATCAAACGCATTTTTGTGTTTTGTTTTTTCAAAAAAATAAATGAAAATGGTTATCAAACGTATTTTCATTTTTTGTTTTTAAAAAATTCAAAAACAAAAACTAAAAACCATAAATGAATGGGTTATCAAACGACACCTTAAAAAGTTATTTTCATTTTTAGTTTTCATTTTTTTTTATTCTTGATAATGCTAAGATACAAGACAACTCGAATAAGACTTGAATCTGAGACTGCATACTGACACCGTCCATATGTGGTCGAGACAACGAATTGCTTGAACAAGGCTGGAACCTGGGACCGTCCGGTCGGGGCCGAAACCCAGGACTGCCCAGTCAGGGTCGGAACCAGGAAACGCCTGGTCGGAGCCGCAACCCAGGATCGCCTGGTCGGAGCTGTAACCCGAGACAGCTCGGTGCGGGCCGGAACCCAAGACTGCCTAGTCAGGGCCAGAACCTGGGACATCCCGGTCCGGGCCGCAATCCTGGATAGCCTAGTTCGGGCTGCAATCCAGGACTTCCTGGTTCGTGTCGGAACCTGGGACCTTTCGGTCCAGGTCAGAACCTGGGGCCGCCTGGTCCGGATCGTAACCCAGGACCACCCGTTTCGGGCCGTAATCAAAGCTAGAACCCAGGACAGCCCAGTTGGGGCTGGAACCCTGGACCGCCTGGTCGTGGCTGGAACTCGGGACCTAGGACCGCCCGGTCCGGGCTAGAACCCGAGACAGCTAGGTCCGAACCGAAACCCATGACAACTTGGTCAAAGCCAAAACTTGGGACCGCCTGGTCCTGGCCAGAACCAGGGACAGCCAATCCGGATTGGAATCCATGATCGCCCGGTTAGGGCCGGAACTTGGGACTGCCCAGTCCATGCCGAAACCCGGTATCCGGGACAACTCGATCGAGGTCGGAACCCGGGACCTCCCGGTGGGGGCCGAAATCTGGGACAGCCCGGTCGAGGCCGGAACCAAGGATAGCTCGGTCCAGATAGGAACCGAGGACAGCCCGATCCGGGCCGGAACTCGGGATAGCCCAGTCGGGGGCAGTACCTGGGACCGCCGGGATTGTTTGGTCCGGACTGGAACCAGGACAGCCTGGTCCTGGCCATAACCTGGGACACTACGATTAGGGCCAAAATCTGGAATCGACAATAATCGAATATGGATTTGTTTAAAATTATTTATAAAGTTTAAAAAAATAAAAAAATGATTATCAAAAATAATATTTTTGCAAAAAAAAATCGAAAAATGGTTGTTGTTTTTCATTTTTTTCCTTTTAGCAAAAACATAAACCAAAAATCATAAACAAAAACTAAAAACCATAAACCATAAACAAAAACAAAAACAAAAACTGAATGTGTTAACAAACGGACCCTTAATTAATGTATTTTTTTATTTTCAGTAAAAGAAAGACAAATGCTAGAATTACTGTATTTTTGCACAACTTTTACTGAGAAAATATATCTTGAGCCACACTTAAATTTTTTGTGCGATTCCAGTTGATAATGATTCCTGATTCACTAGGCTTCAAAGCTGAAAAGTTTCATTGCAATTGGTTTGGTCAATCATGGCCAGTTTGATTTACAAATTTAACAAATTCATCAGTTGCGGCAGATTTATACTGTATTGGGAAAATGAGGATTTGAGTGTCTTCCTGATGTCCAAATTGTGCGATCAATATATGCTTGGAAAGATAAGACACATACCTAACATTTTCAACAAAAATAACTGGATTTCTGAGTTCATTTGGTCACCCAAAGTGTACTTGGAATCTTCCTAACGGTCATTAAAGATTAAAAAAAAAAAAAAAAGTTTTATGCTTACTAGGACTACCATTGTGATTGGAGCCATGTGTCCAAATTTGCTACATCACATGACACATGGAATGTCAGATTATTCTAATTATTTTAATTGGAATAATATTTTGGATAAAATGAAGGGAAATTAGAGATTGATTATGATTCCTAATGAGATAAGGAAAATTTCTCTATTCCTAGTGTGAACATGAGACACAAATGCATCCTTACCCTTGGTGTGGCCAGCCATGAAGAGAATGTAGGAGTTGGTATTGTGATTTGCATGATATCTCCTATATTCTCTAGGTTTTAGAGGTACCTTAGGGTTAAACATCTCCTAAACATTTCCTATACATAGATGAGTACCTTGAAGGCTAAAATAATCTCATAATCTCTTCAGCAGCCTTTTCCTCTCCTTTTCCGCATAACCTCTCCCTCTTCTCTCTTCCTCACGGCAGCAAAGTTTTTCTCTTAGATTTTTGTTAGTTAATTCATAAGAAATGTGTGCTACACAAAGCAAAGTACAAGGAGATTTGGCCAAACCATTGGAGGAGTCAAGCTTACTACTTTGATCATAGTTTAGAGAAGCCAATTATTGAAGTTTGAAGGATAAATTCTAGCAGTCATCAATATTGGATTTGATTCATTTTCTCTTTATTTTCTTGCTATTTAATCTATGCTATTTCTTTATTATTTGATGGATAATTTAGAAATCATGTGTAACTAATTTTTCTATGAAGATTGTGATATAACCCTATTATAAGTATTTAATTTTTAATTCATATTTAGTTTGATTCATGTTTAAAGGTTAATATTTCATTATAGTTCTTAATGCTTCCATGAAATGGTGGATTGATTTAGTATTTATATTGGCTTAGGAATAAGGAATATAAATATGGAAAGATAATGAAATACATGTTTATAGGAATATTGCTTGCTTCAGTGACAACTTTAACAATGTCTTAATACGTTGTGCTTGCTAGATTAGAATGCATTGAAGAATCAACTTCTAGTCATTTGTGGTTAAAGGGGGGTTAACCTATGAATCTATAGTGCATTAGGTCTAAATATGAGTAATAGTGGTGAAGTCATAATCCTTGTTCTTTATAATCTTTGATTACCTACTTGCTGCTTTGTCTTTAATTTTATTATTGATTTCTTAAATTGCTGTCTTGATACTCAACAATCACTCAAAAACAAATCTCTTTTATTTTTCAAAGTTTAATTTACAATTGATTTATTTTTAAAACTAGAGACATTATTCCTCGTGGGATCGATATCGGGTTTATTTTTAAAAGAAATACACTTTATTACTTGTTGATTTGTTCACTTGCGAGTTGATCTAAAATATACCACAACATTTTGGAAATAACCAATCCGATCCAGTTAGTAATTGGTTTTATTTTTTTCAATGCAATCAGATCCGATTTATACATCAAATCCAATCCAATCCAATTAGTAATTTGATTAGATCGGTTTGGTTAATCAGTTTGGCTTTAACTTTTATTTAATTTTTTTGTACTTTTTTAAATTTAATTTTTTTACCTTTTAAATTTGAATATTTAACATTTGAGCTATTTTTTGTGTCAAAAATTTGTTGGGCTTAAACTTTGTTTAAAAAATTATGTTTTTTTTCAAAACCTAACAGATAAATGATTAAAAAAATAACATGACAAAAAAACATATTAAACTAAAACAAAACAAAACAAAACAAAATTACTACACTAATACAATAATCTAGTAATCCAATTCTAAATTTAAACTAATACAACAAAACTTATATACCAATATTATTAAACTAATGGTCATATTATTTGTAAAATAATCGCAGGACCAGGCACCAAGGGTAGTGCATGGAAAAAAATTTAGAACCGAACTGAACCGACTATCAGTTTTGAATTTTTAAAATCGATCCAATCTAATTACACTAAAATAACCGATCCAAATAAATTAAATTTGTTTAAATCGGTCGTTTTGATCAGTTAATTGTTTTTTTTTACACTCCTACAATTATGTTAAAAAATTAATAGAAAAGCTTAATGGTGCAACAAAAATTGAAGTTGCCAGTAGAAAAACAAAAATTAGAATGCAAAGTGTCAGACGCTTTATATGGTACAGTGAAAGATAATATTAGTACTAATATGTCAATAAAAATAACAGATGGTTAAAATAAAAATAACAGATTGATGTTGCCAGTAGAAAAACAAAAATTAGAATGCAATGTGTCAGACGATTTATATGGTACAGTCAAAGACAATATTAGTACCAATATGTCAATAAAAATAACAGATTTTTTTTTTGGTTAAAATAAAAATAACAGATTGATGTTGCACATTTTACCGAATAATATACATGCTTTATAGTCTACGACGCAAATCACAATAAAATGGTTGTTTTTTTTTTGAATAAAATGATAAATAGCAATCAAGTGGCTCAAATTTTAACAGATGTAGATTCTAGATTTCACCAAATGTCATAATCTGCTAGATCAACCACTTTCTGTCCCCTATAAAACAACATTTGAATAAGGAATAAGAACTTACATTTTGAACAACATACAACATACAACTTTTTAGTTTTTGTTTTTTGACAATAACATAAAAACCAACTGCAACCATTTTTTTGGTATGATTTTCTTATTTATATTTTTTACCAATTAATTATTTACAGTATTAAATACTTATTTTTTAGTAAATATATAATAATATTCAATAGAGGAAAACCAAAATCATTATATAATTTAGTCTTCTACAGCTAGCTATTTCATATGGACTGGAGAGACTATCTAAGCATGGGCGACATAACCAACCAACAAAACTTGAGTAAGTCTCCTACCTAGCAGAACTATTTAATCTTGCATAAAACTATGGTAAAATATCTCAAACATCATAAAATTAACTTTTAAAGTAATCCAAAATAATAAAACTAATTTCACAAAATTAAAAATAATAAAATGTAAATTATATATATATATCATATTTCTATNAATTAATCATAGTTCGGGCACGATGTCGTTTGCTAGACTTGCAGGCGAGGCCACGCAACCGGTAAGAGTTAGTTTTGATGTATAAATTGAACTTGTCTAAATTTTTTGCAGCAACCTAATTCCGGAACTTGTTTGCTTATTAATTGAGTAGGACGGATCGGTGGACCGGTATGCATTGTGGTATACCACCCACTACAACGCAACCAAGAAGAAATGGGTGGACGAGAAGTCCAAGCTTATTTATGTGAGTATCTTAAATTGTACAAAAACTTGATAAAAAATAAATGGGTTTAAATTGCAACATAAATACTTAGAAAGATAACGTAGTACAAAATATAGACATATAAAAATATTTGCTGCTATATTTAGTGAGGGATTGAAACACATTCACGGATGTTATTTAATATAATATGCTTAATTTGTTTGAATTGGCGTCGAATAGCATGTTTGCCGAATGGAACGCTTATTAGCTTGTCATGTGGAAGTTAATGAATGAACACATTGACAATATAGATGATATAAATTCAGCGATAACTTAAATTCCAAAAAACTTATACGAATTTCGTACTTATACATGGATGATGCTGTTTATGCAGGAGGAGTTACTAAGGCTGCGAGATTCGGAGGAGGGGTTAGAGTTGACAACCGATGAGATATTCGACAAGGTGCTGCCTCCAAAACGTGGCCATCAAGTTGGCATGGGTCTTGGCCCATTGCATCATTTAAAGCGAGGACAAATTGATGCGGCTGCGGTTGAACAGGAGATGCAAGAAACGAGGGCATGCAATGAAGCATTGAAGCTTCAAAACCAGCAGCTTGCAGCACGTATGGCTGAGATGGAGGCAACACTCAAATCCTTGCAAGGCCATATTGAGTCGCTTACACCTGGGTGGGATAGTCAGCCCCGCCAAGATACATAGCTGGGCATTTGGGTACGTTCTCAAATATATGAAATTTTTTATGATGGCTAAACCACTATGGATATAGCTAAAATTCAGTGAACAATGTGGTGCTTGCTGATTTTTATGGCTAAATGGGTTTTTTTGCTGCAAGGTTGTTGTTGTTGATTTTTTGGATAAACAATTCGTTGAAATTAAAACTGTTTATATATATATATATATGATCCTTATCTTATAAACCAAAATAGGACACACACACACACACACCAAGTTGAATGTTGAAGTAGTGGCGAAAGGCAAAAAAAGTGGGGATAAGGTTGCTGTTTTTTTTGTTTTTTTGGGTGTTCCAACTGGTTAGAAGAAGTTTTACAGCAACCTTTTTGTGTGGTGGCAGTTGCATTCATATTTGTGAGACTTTGATGCTAGGTTGTGGAATATACATCAATTGTTGAAGTCGGGAAAATGTGGGTTGACATGTAATAGCAATTTTCAGTGTACAATATACGCAATTGCTTTTTTGATGGCTAACCAAATATGGATATAGCTAAAATTCAGTGTACACTTTGTTGCTTGCTGATTTTTATGGCTAAATGGGTTTTTTTGCTGCTAGGTTGTTTTTGTTGATGTTTTGCATAAACAATTCGTTTAAATTAAAACTGATTATATATATATATATATGCTCCTTATCTTATAAACCAAAATAGGACACACACACACAAACACACCAAGTTAATTATTCAACACTCAAATCCTTTACTATTGTTTGCCTTGCAAAGATTCTGTACTGTTTTTCAAGTGGCTGGATATTTAATTTCTTTGAATGGCTGTTGGAAAAAAAATAAGCAAATATATATATATATGTATGTATGTATCCCACAAATTCTATTATCTGTAGCTGCATGCATGCATTGCGTGTTAAAGGCAATATATATATATATATATATATATATGTTTTGGGTTATCATTTTGAATATTGAATGAAAAAACCAAATGTTGTGTCTAATTTGTGCAGGGTATTTCCACATTCGCAATGCTGTTTTTGACTTTTTATGAAGCTCGTTTTGGTGAGTCATGACTTCTAGTTAGGACACATATTGCTGATAGGTAATGCAAAATGTATATGCATGTTGAAGTTGGGCAGCTTACTGTTAATATTTAAAAGCTATGTATATTTTGAGAATGCACCAGAAAGTTTATGTTGTGTTTCAATGCAACTACATAGGAATTTGGTGGCTGAACTTTTGTTTTTGGGTTATCAAAATGGTAGGACATAATTTTTAATTCAAGCACTAGAGTGGTGGAAGTGCTTGAATGAAAAATTTGTTCAACCTAGTGGACAAGTTAGATGTTGTGTATAATGTTAAGGAAGGATGGTATGTAATTAGCAAACGTGGTTGTGCAAGCATGTTTTCATATAAATGTGTCTTGATAAATTAAATGCAATTTGTTAGTGATGAATTTAATATGTTTATTATACAATTGGTGTTGTGATGTCATAATGATATATTGCTTGAGTGTCACAATTACAGGGAAAGGATAAACTAGATGCCTCCCTGGTATTTCAAACATTAAACAAAGAATCTGTCACAAAATGGTATAGTGTGACGGGGAAAAAACAAAATACCCATCAATAAACTTTCCTTAATGATGGTCACAAAAACTTATGTGTGACGGATAACCGTCACAAACGCGTCACAAAAACATATGTATAAGTGACGGACGTGCACTGTGACAAATAAATATCCGTGACAGATAACCGTAACAAAACAGTCACAAAAACGAAATGTATAAGTGACGGCTAAGAACGGTGACAAATAAATATCCATGACGGGAAACCGTCACAAAACCGTCACAACAACAATGATTACGTGACGGACAAAAACCGTGACAACTATATATAAGTGACAGCAACCCGTCACAAAACTGTCACAGAAACGCGCTGTTGGCCCCACAACGTCAAGGGCAATTGTGACGGAAATCAGTCACAACGTCGTGACAAAACTGTTCTTTCGTCACGGGTATTTTGCCGTCACAAATAAGTAACAGTGACGATTACTCCGTCATAGTTGTGACTTTGTGACGGAAAACCGTCACAATGTTGTGACTAAAAATCCCAATTGTCACGGTTGTATGTCCGCCACATTTAAGTAACAGTGACGGTTAACCGTCACTATTCCGTCACAAACTTCATTATTGTGACGGAATATTAGCCGTCACTTAATACTTGCCGGCGGTGACTCGCCGGAAAATTACAATTAGGCGGACTTTAAGTGACGGCTGTTTGCCGTCACTAAAAATTCATTTTTAGTGACGATAAACAGTAAACGGTCACTGAAGAGAATTTGTGTCGGGGCTATTGCGATAGCACTGTTACGGGTTAGTTACCGTCACAGTTGGTTGTTTATGTGACGAATCCGTCACAAATAATATACCTTGTGACGCAATTGCTTCCGTCACAAAAGGTCTATTTTTTTTGTAGTGTTGATGAAATTCATCAATTGTAAGTAAATTGGACCTAAATTGGACAAAAATGTAACTTTTTTCAATTTAGAGGGTATCAATTGTACAAATTAATTGTAGAGACCCCTATGTAAACAAATTCAATTTTAGAAGATACTAAAGTTCATTTAAATCCTTTTTTTTTTAATTCTTGAAATTGAAACTTTAAGATTAAAAAAGAACAGAAAATAAAATCTCAACAAAATCTAAAAATATTTGTAAATGTAGATGAATGAGTGATGAAAAAACTTACAAAAGAAAAAATTAAAATAAAATCTCTAAGTGACTCAAAACATAATTCAAACAAAACTGGACATATTTGACAAAAACTAAATTGAAAGACAAACAAAAGCAACTCTTTTTTGACTCTCATCAAATCTATGAAATGAAGACACAAAATCAGCAGCAAAAAAAAAAAAAACATAAAAACAAGAGAAAACTCATGAAACAAATGACACAAAAACAAAAAATTAAAGTGAAATAAAAAACTTATCACTTTTGCCTTGAAACGTTGATTTTATCCTTGACTTGATAATGTTTCCAACTTCGAGTCCAGCAGCTCCAAATCTTCTTTGAGTGACAAAAAATAAGATTGCAAAACTTAAAAGATCAAGGAAAACCCAAATTAACCAAGTTTTTTTTTTCTTCTCTTTATTTTAGATTTAACAATAAAGCAACAAACAAAGTAAATAATAATGAAAATAAAATTGCTTAAAGTACCATTAAACCTAGTTCCCTTAATATCAAGATAAACTTAATCCCCATAAATGGAGTCAACACCATGATTGTGCACTTAAGATTGATCAAAATTATTTTTGCAAGTATATGAATAGCACCAAGTAATAAAGTATATATTGCATGAACAATATCGGAATGCCGAGCCCAAAGGGATTTCATATTTCTAGAAAAGTTAGTTTTGATTGATATTTAAGTGGTCAATTGAAAGTTGTGAATTTAAAGACAAAGAAATTAAAAATTGCAATAAAAGTAAAATCAGGAAAATTAAAGTGCAATTAAATAAAAGTGTAGTAAATTAAATTGCTTGAAAAATATTGTATCAAAATTAAATTGCATAAATATAAAGTAAATTGCATGAAAAGTAAATTGCATGAAATTAAAATAAAGAGATCTTACGTTTAACAACACTAGCATGTTTACAAACATAAAAATCAATAGTGGTTTAAGCTAGATCTCATGAGAAGGAATAATAGCACAATAGTTTTCATGCAAAAAGATTGAGAGACTTTGGAACAGTAAAAACCAAAGTTTTTATTCAAGTAGCAATCCAATAATTCACACTAATTTTGTTGAAAAAAATTAAAAATGGAAAATAAACTAGAAAATGAGATCTCCTTGTGCTTAGATTGTTGAAGGCTTGTTCAGTGGTCGAAGGAGGATGGTATTAAAGGAATAATGATTAAGGATTTGTGTAGAGTGATCAATGGAGGCTAAAATAGACGTAGATGATGATGAAAATAAAAAATAATTTTCTCTCTAAAGTGGGGGGCAATGGAGCTTGGGTGGCTAGGTTGAAGGTGGCGATGTTGTTTTGTGAGTGGTGAAGAAGAAAACAAAAAAAAATCAAAAGGGAAATAAAAAGGGGGTGATCGATCGAGAGGGAAAAAATAGAGAGATAGTGTTTTCTCCAAGGCTTTGAGAAAAGTCAAAGAATGCGTGTATATGGGGATGGACGACAGTAGGTATAGATAGGGAAATTAGTGCTTCAATCAAATATGTAAAGTAGGTTTGAGACATAGAAGAGATAAATAGGCTTAAAAGGAAGCTTGAAATTTCCTTGGGTGTTTTTCCTTGCTTAGAATTTTAGAGGAGAACACTGGGGCTTTAATTTACCATTGATGCAAAGGTGGCCAAATTAAGAAACCTTCATGCATCAATGAACTTGATGAGCAAGCAAGATGTATGTAGCATTCTCTGAGTCTTGATTAATGCCTTAGTTTATTTTATCTATGCATGGTGTATGATAATTATTCTTCTTCATTCTTTCCATATTTAGCTTGACTTTGGTAATTTTTGGTAACTTTGAAGATGTACAACAAGTGCATTGATGATGACACATCACTTTTTTATTTGGATCTTTCATAATGTGAAACTTGATGACTTAGCAAGAAATGACTTGGCTTGACTAATTTTGATATGCATAATCCATTTCTTGAATCTTCACTTTCGATGGCCTTTGGAAATCTATATATGGAAATTTCTAAATATGAAAAGTTTCGACCTAAAATTCTAAAAATACAAAAATTTATGTTTTTAACTTATTTTTCACTCATCTTTCACATTCTAACATCATTTCCAACATTTGAACATTAAAAATACACAAATTATAATTTTACCCCTTAACTATGTGAAATGACTAAAATACTCTCTTTTGTATTGATTTTTGCAAAAATTCTTTTTTCACTTACAAAAAGGAAAATGATAGAAATCAATGAATTAATTATTGAAATAAACACAATCTAGTAAATAATGTGCTCAAATAAGCAATTTTTAGACTCTTCACCTTGCTGTCAAACCAAAATCAGCACCTCTCATCCCTTTGCAAGCACCAAACAAGACTTCCAACTCTCCATTTTCTTTTGTTTTCCTCTCCACCCCATGCCATTGTCTCTTTTGTTCTTTCTCTTACTCAAAATATAAACATATTTCCTCCATTTTTTGTCCATCATGAATCTTTTTTTTCCATTCAAGGTTCCTCAAGCTCGGTAGAAAGAAATTGGGTGTTCAAGGTATATCCCCATCAAGCATTCTTCAACTGTGGTTAGTGGGTTTTCTTCAAGTTTTACTTCATTGTGGCATGTTTGACTTTTCTTCATCAAGTAAGAGTATATATTATTCTCTTTAATCATTTGTATGCAAGCAATTTAACACGGTGGGCATTTGACATTATTGAATATTTGAAGAAGTTTAAGGAGTCTACTGTGTGATTTTCACTTTTATGTGGTTGATTACTAGTAATTATTGGAGACTTTACTGAATTTTATGGATTAATTGATGTTTGTGGGCATGTTGCAAATGGTGGATTATTTGACAGTTGTGGGAGTCTTAAATGGACAGGTGACAAGACCCAACCCTACTGGATCCTGCCTGCGTGACTTAATGTTGCCACTAAGCCACAAGCAGTCGATAAAAAAAAATCCGTTAAACTACTATTCCAAAGCCGACAAAAAAACCAGCAGACTAACATAATTTCTCCACTGTCGGAAATTTTACTAGAAATTCCGGCAGCATTTTGGCTGTTTCTAACACTCCTCAAAAATGCTAAAAGCCATAAACCTGCAGGGAAAAACATTTCTATACAAAATTTATTCTACCAGCACGCATTTCCCACACAAATAAACCACATATATGATAAACAACACTCTCAATCACTTTCTATTACTTCACAAGTACAACTTTTCAAACAGTCTACCAACAATTACTTATCTCACAATAATCATATACATACGTATATATTTCACAGAACAGTTCACACGATCAAATCCTCATAAATCAAGCCACACAATGACTAACACCAAAATCTATTGACGCACGTATGTATTTATACCATAGAGCAATTCGCCATCAAGCAACTTAATTATATAATATATTTCGTAACCAATACTGCTAACCACGACACCCGATCACATACCCACATTCTTTATTGTATTCTGGCATATCATTTCTATTTACAGCAATCACCAAATTATACTTACACACCTACTTATAACACAAATTATCCCAATTTTAATTTAACAGTTATTAATAATACCGCTTAAACTCGGATAATTTCTGATACTCAACTATAATACACAAATTATATATTGAAACGAAGCTCACAGAGAATAGGGTGCAATCGAGAACTTACCTCGTCCAACCGCCGCCGGTGGTGGCCGGAAAATGATTGTAAAGCCGCGGCCAAGCACCCTTTACTCACACTGTCCACATGAGCGAGCTTTGCAACAAACGGACACTGGAACCAGCTTCGGGGGGTCCAAAATAGGGGGAAAAGACCGGTTTCGCCGCCGAAAACCGCCGGGATCCGGCGACCGGAAGAGAGTTGGTCCCGCCGGATTCTTCATCGATTCTGGCGATCCGTAGCGTTTCACGGCCAGCAACTGGTGGAGAAAGGTGGAGGAGGACCCGACGAACCTTTCCCAGGCAGTGGGTCGGCCTGACCCCGCCGGAATCCGGCGAATCACGAAGTTGCAGCTGACCGGTTTTTCTCACATTTTTGGCGATCTGGGCGTTAATCCGGCGAGTCCTCGGTGCCAAAAAGAAGAGGGGGTCGGCAGCTTCATTTTTTCGGTTAATTTCCGGCTTGGGTTGGCCGGAAATGGCCGTTACCGGCGAAGGAAGGCAGCGGCGCAGGTGCACGGGAAGCCGGCCATGGGAGGGGGGTGCGCGCGTGTCTCCTTCCAGACCCTTCTGGACAATTTAAATTAAAGGCAGGGGCAAAATAGTAATTTTAACCCTGCCACAGCAAATTACCAAAATGCCCTTCACGTTATTTCAGCCATAACTTCTCGGTCTTAACTCGGAATTGAGCGTACTACTAGTCTACGAACTCATATCGACTAGCTCTACGCAACGAAACCTTAGTCAAAGCCAAAATACGCTCACACAAAAAGTCAACTCCGAGCCCCTCCTTGGTCAAACTTGGTCAACTCGGTCAACTTTGAGAAATTTTCAATATCTTCCCGGGACGGGATGTTACAACAGAGGTAATTGTTCATTGTGCAGTTGTGTTTTTTATTGTGAAGTCTTATTGGTACATTTCGGGTATTGTTGGAAAGTGATGGCATATTGATTGTGATTGTTGGTGAAATTTTTGCTGTAATTGTTGTGGTTTATGTAAGAAAATGGTTGCTAAAAAATTTCAGACAATGGCTTAATTTCATATTTGTTTTTCTTTGAGGTGAAGTTTTATAAATCTTGGTTTGTGGTGGAAGAGTAAATCTCTTGGTGGATAAGATTTTAAATGAAATTATCTCTTTGGGTATGTTTAGTGTTTTTGTGAAGCATTTTAGGGTGCACCAATGGCACCCAAAAGGCAAAGAGTGACAACTTCTAGTGTTGCTTAACAATTTGATCATGTCCAGTTTGTTAGTTTTGAAGCCTCAGACCGTTAGAATGAGCCGATGGTTAAAAGAACAATTATTCCATAAGAGGAAGATGAGGAAGACGACATGACCCCCATTCAGGGAAGTCCTCCAAACTTTATGTTCTATTGACTTTTACATTGAGGACAATGTCAATTGCAAGTTTGGGGTTGTTTGTTTGTTCAATTTTTGATTGACTTTACTTTGCTAGTTTTTTTTAGTTTTGCTACTTTACTTGATGGTATAATAAATTAGGTTGTTTTGGTTTAGGTTATAATTGTTTAAGTTTGGTTTGGTTGGATTATTCTGAGGTTGATGATAAAAACCATGATTAAACTACTTATAGCTTTGGGAAAATGAATTTTATTGTGTTGTCTTTGAGTTTAACTCTTCCATTATTCCATTATTGCTTATGATTCTTTGCATTTTCCACACTAAGAGATGAATGTTTGATTGTTGTACTTACTTAGAGATGCTCATGTGAATTTAGTGATTCTAAATTCTCAAACAATTTTAGAATTTGCCTAAGCATCACTTAAGGCGAAATCCTAGACTACTTAACATAAATGATATGATTTAGGCTATGTTTGGACCATTTGAGCCTTTTGAGCTAACCTTGCATTTATTTATCCTTAGTGTCCCCTTTTGAGCTTATTTTACCTTTTTTTTTGTTAACAACATTTGTAGCTTAGCTTTTATTTTGTTTTCTACTTTTTGTCCCTCACTTCTAAGCAAGAGGTATATTCTAGGAAAGTTAAAAGAGCTTTTTGAATTACGAAGGATGATATTGTACAAAAAGTTTGGTTTGTGCTATGCTCGCTAAGTTTTGAATAAATAAGTTTGGGGGTGAATAATATGAGGGTTTGAGCCAGTTTTAAAAAAAAAAGAAAGAGAAAAAGAGAGTAAAAGTGGTTGAAAACAAGAAAAAATAAGTTAATTATGAGGGTTTATCTTTGGTTTGTAATTTGAGCTCTACAAGGTCCTATAATGAATAATCACTACGCCAAAAACCTTAATCGGCGACACTAAATGCGCGACGAAGCAAAAAATTTGCGTCGCGATAAACTAACGGCGACACAAATATAGTGCGTCGCCTTTATTTGAACAAAATAGCGACGCACCCACGTCGCTAAAATGTGCGTGAAATCAGCTTCCGCGACGCACGATCGAAAACCGTCGCGAAAAATGTGGCGCGAAGCATATTCGGCGACACAAAATCGGCATGTGTTGCGAAAAATAAGCGCGCCAAATACATTTCACGACAGGCATTCCACAAGTGTCGCCGAAAATCTGCGCGCCAAATACATTTGCGACGGGCATTAATAACGCGTCGCGGAAAATATACGCGGCAATCACATTCAGCGACACCCATTGGAGCAGGTGTCGCGAAATAGTTGCGCGCCAACACCTACCACATACAATTATTTCACAATACCAAAATATAATCAATTCACACCTACCATTCTGTATCTATAAATACGTATCAATATTATGGAAAAAAAAAGAAACAATCATCAAAAAAAAAAAATCATACATATGCATAAATATTCTTACGTTTTTTTTTCTTCGATTTAGCTGAAACTATTTCAAAATATATGGAAATGTCAAAAAAGTTTTGACCAGCTCTCCTTTTATATGATCGACCAGCTACAAATCGTCGATCCATACACTTCAGGTAGTTCACCTTCATACATATTAAAGCTTTCATTCTATCTTGTAATCAACTCATCTATTATTGTAAAAGAAATATATAGGGAAAAAAAAAAAACACTTAATGGCGACGCCCGCGACGCCCATAAATTACAATTGGCGACGCTAACGTCGCCCATAACTGAAAATTGGCGACACTGGTGTCGCCAATACAATAATTTTTTTTTTTTTTTTTTTTTTTTTTTTTTTTGCATTGTTTATAAGTTGATATACGTATACATCTGTATTTCCTTTCCTATAAATTTTAAGTCTTAAAATTATATATTGTAGATGAAGAGATTAAATTACGTAAGAATTAAAAAAAAAAAAAAATTATTTAGGGTACTATAGGCGACGCTGGTGTCGCAATAATACATTATTGGCCACACCAGCGTCGCCAATACCCTAATTTATTTTTTTTTATTTTTATTTTTTTTGCATTGTTTATAAGTTGATATACGTATACATCTGTATTTCCTTTCCTATAAATTTTAAGTCTTAAAATTATATATTGTAGATGAAGAGATTAAATTACTTGAAAAAAAAAAAAAAAAAAAACAACACTATAGGCGACGGTGGTGTCGCCAATAATACATTATTGGCGACACTAGTGTCGCCAATAATACAGTATTGGCGACACTAACGTCGCCAATACTCTAATTTCTTTATTTATTTATTGTTTTTTGCATTGTTTATAATTTGATATATGTATACATCTGTATTTCCTTTCGTTTACATTTTAAGTCTTAAAATTATATATTGTAGATGAAGAGTACAAATTATATATGTATACAAACGGTAATACTTTTTTTTTTTTTGTTGCATTGTTTATTGTTCAAAAATTCAATGTCAATCAGATATGGTAACATATAAACATAAATATATATACCTTATCATTGCTCGCCTAATATAAACATTATTAAATTACATATAATTATCATAGCCACATCCCTTCACAATCTTCACGAATATAAACTTCGTCCCTATCTTCGTCACTGTTAACATTAATGTCGTGCTCCACACAAGGGAGACGATCGGAAAATGGGTTATGATCCATGGGAGCGTCTTCGTTTTCATCGTCTTGTTGAACATTATCAACAAATACATCACGTTGAGGTGGAGATAGCACTACTGACCAACGTGGATCAACCTGATCCTAATACATCACGTTGTGGTGGAGATAGCACTACTGACCAACGTTGATCAACCAGATCCTCGACATAAAAAACTTGCTGCGCTTGTGAGGCCATGATGAATGGTTCTGATATGTGACCTAACTTATTAAAGTTGACACATGTAAAGCCTAAATCATCAGTTTTCACACCCGTACTACTGTCAACCCAATCACACATGAAAACAGTGACGCGGAAACGAACGTAATTGACATCCCAAATTTCTCTTACTTTACCATAGTAAGTCATATTCGCTAAAATAGGATTATTGTCTTTTGCTGTTGCATAATGCATACCTTGGGCTACTATCTTCACTCCACTGTTTTGTGTGACACGTTTATTGTCCCTTTCCACAATGTTGAAACAAACCCCTTTAATGACATACCCTTCATGCTTCGTTACCACCCATTGTGGACCCTGTGCAAGCCACCTCAATGTGTCATCCACATTACAATTCGGTTTACATCGCTCGGCGTCAACCTATTAATGCCATGATATTGGAAGTAATTAGTATATTGATGAGCATTAATAAATAAATTGAGTGTGTCCAATTTGGACATGCACCAAACCATTAAAAGATATATTTTATTGTCCAGCTATACCTTATCACGCAACCAATACATAAATGTGCGGTTGTGCTCGTCTTGAATCCATTTTGCCCTCTTTCCCCTGTTTCTTTTATCGGCTTTTAAGGCTTCCAAATGAAAACTAACAACACACACAAGACACAAAATATGAAAACCGTATATTCATGCATATATGTATGTACATGCAATATGCAATAGATATTGACAATAAAAATCCATACCTCCTATATGCCTCCACCTCCGGGGAATTTGAAAGAACGGTCATATGGACTTGCTCCCAAAGCTTTTGATCAATTTGGTACATCTTTCCACCTTTAATAGGGGCACCGACATCCTCACTGTCATTCAGCCTTTGATATCTGCCAATAGGGTTCCCAATTGCGTCTAACCCTCGTTGGTATTCACTACAAAACTCGATTGCTTCTTCAGCTACATAACTCTCAGCGATGCAACCTTCTGGTCGGTTTTTGTTGCGAACATAACTCTTCAATAGTTTCATGTACCTCTCAAATGGGTACATCCATCTGAAATGCACTGGTCCACACAATCGAACTTCTCGTACAAGGTGAACGGTTAAATGAACCATTACATCAAAAAATGATGGTGGAAAGAACTTTTCCAGCATGCACAATGTTCGCACAAGATCACTTTGTATGGCATCAAGGGATGCAGTCTCGATTGATTTTTTACATATTGAATTAAAGAAAAAACAAAATCTAGCAATTGCAGCTCTCACGTTTGTAGGAAGCACCGGACGTATTGCAAGGGGCAATAGTTGCTGCATCAACGTGTGATTATCATGGGACTTCATCCCTACAAGCTTCAAGTCATCCATTCTCACAATATTACGAAAATTTGATGAATAACCATCAGGAACTTTTATCTCTGCCAAAC